>JAHNEJ010003488.1:0-118791 GCA_022559845.1 Amorphophallus konjac
CCTGGCCTCTTTGCTGATGAGCCAATCTTGCCACCTGAGCATTCAGATGCTCGGCTTTGGAATACCTAAATATATCAGCCTGTCTGGCATAGGCTTTTGGTCTTCTTGGAATGGCAGCAGCGACTGGTTCGTTTGTTCTCATTCTTTCTTCTTTCTCAAATCTTCTGTCGCCATCCTGGCAGCAGTTGGCAGCAGCATCATAGTTCTTCCTTTGCCCTCTTCTGCCCCCAGTCCTGGGATGGGGGACCGAGAGGTCTTGCTTCTGCTCATATTTTCTGCCCCTCATCCTGGGGCGAACAGTGGTCAGATTTCTTTCTTCATTTTCTTTCTCATCTTTCTTACCCCAAGCCCTGGGGTAAACAGCAGCATCATCTCTTATGTCTTTTCCTTCTCTTCTCCTGCTTCCTGCCCTGAAGCGGGCAACAGCATCCTCAGTAGCCTTCTTCTCATATCGAGCTGGGGCCCAGCTCTGAATCTTCTTTGGTCGCCAGACCTGTTTATATTTTGCTGGCTTGGGCGCCAACGGCTTCCTTTCATCAGCTTCCCAGTTGGCCCTCCTAGCGGCCAGGACGCGGAACCTGTTGTCGGTCTGGATAGTCGGGACAATCTTGTCCGGCCAGACTTCTCTGGGGCGACCGTTGAGGTTCACCCTAACATCTCCCATCATCATTGTCTTCCCAGAATTGGAAATACGACGCTCAGCAGCAGCATACCGGCTTCTCCGGTTATTTCTCTTTCCCCTCTGGGCAGCAGCGGGAACCGTGTCCCTCCTTTGAACTTGGTGTACATAGCAGGCGACGGCCGTCGAGGTCGTCTTCTCCGGTAAGCCAGCCTTCTTACCAGTAGTCTTCATAGGGGCACCTGCAGCGGTGCCTTGCTCGTCGTTGTCGACCTGTAGAAAGTCGGTGAAGACGAGGCCCAGACAGTTGCGCAGCCCGATAGCAGGGGGCATTGCTCCGAATGACAGGGGTACCGCCAGGTAACCCTCTCGCACATGCATATCGATCGGTTGTTGGCCGAAGCGTACGGACATAAGTCCAGTAGTCATCTTCCTAAAAATAAGGAAAGCGCACAGAATCAGAAATTTGAGGGGGGGCCCACTGGGCCTCCTATTTTGGCGTAGAGATGAAGGGAGACTGGGTCCCACCGGGCGTGCCAGACTTATGGACGCGGGATTTTTATCTCGCTTATTATTTTTATTTATTTGTTTATTTATTTATTTATTTATTTTTTATTTTGGTTTGTTAGGCGTGCCAGTCACATGCATGACGATTTCATTGTGCGCTCGACTTGACTTGGTCAGTCGATTGTGAAGTCCGAGTCGGGACCAAAAGTCCGCCATACCATAAAGGCTATGACGTTAATTACGCCCTTCCTAAAAAGGACAACCCTTGATTAAACGCCAAAATAGGAGGCCACTCGGGGCGATAATAAAAGAAGAATAACAACGCGTGATATTGAAGATATTATTATTCTGAGAAGGTAATTGAGCGAGCGATAGTTTATTAAATCAGCATGACCCCCCCCCCTTTGTGTAGATCGTGCCGGGTGGAGATAAGACACCGTCCACGTAGCGGCGGGGCGGAGCCTGGACAGTCATCGGGGGCATATCCCTCTTCATGTTCCTCATCCAGCCAAAGGCCTCGCAGTGTTCATATTCCCCGAAGAATCGAGCTAGACGGGAGGCGTATGATGAGCACTTCCCGGGACTTATCGGAGATAAAACATCTGTCGAAATTTCGACAGCATCTCCCCATGATCCGGATTATGCCCAGGGGAGGATAGGCTATCACCCACGGGGTGCCGGGATGAAAGCCGAAAGAAGGAGGGAGCGAACCTCCCATATTGCACATGTATACCCTGAGGCAATGTTTGACTCTTCCCTTATAGGAGCCGGTGACACTCATGCAGTGGCAGAGCTCACCTTAACTAAAGGGGTTGCTCATAAAACCGGCACGGATCTATGGAACATAAGGGAGTCTGACTCCCTTTAATTTTATCCTCGGGACAGTTCTGGTGACTCATGGACATCCCTAGGCGGGTTTGATAGAAGTGTTGAAGGCTCATTGGGTGGCAGGGTAGCCTCTCGGCACACCTTAAAAGGGTGAAGAGGTTCCCGGCGCCACGGCAAGGAGAGGGGGGTTAGGCTCCCGGTGCAGGCAAGAAAGCCAATCAATTAGGACTCTCGGCGCCAGAAGGATGCCAAGGGTGAGGGTTCTCGGCGGGTTCAACATGGAGGGCCCTCGGCGCGACGGGGAAGAGGCCGGGAAATAGGCTCTCGGCGCAAGGGCCAAATGGCCAAGGGTGTGGGCCTCTCGGCGCAAGGGCAAAGAGGCAGGTTCCCGACGCGCTGAAGAGAAGGCCAGGAGTTCCCGGCGCGAAGAGGAATTGCCCAAAGTGGGGGGTTCCCGGCGCACAGCTTTCCGACGCGATGGCAAAGGGGGGATTCTCGGCGCGGCGAGGAGGAGGCCAGGGAGTAGGCCTCCCAGCGTGACGGCAAGCAATCAGGGGGGTTTCCGGCGCGGCCAGGCTGCAAGGGTTCCCGACGCGGAGGTCAAGGGTCAGAACAGTTCTCGGCGCCTGAAGGATAGCGTCGAGAGCTGTTCATCTAATTTACTGTATGCGGGGCCGAGAGGTGTGAGGGCGCCGGGATGAGAAACAGAGCTTTACGGTACCCTGTTCTTGAATCTGTTGGGGATTCAGTGATTTTTCTGGTGATTTAGGCCAAGATAGACGGGCCTTAGGAAATCAAAGAGCTCAATTCATCGGATTACAGCTGACTTTGGCTTGGATTTCAAAGGGAAGGCCGGAGGCGGAGAGTGATTTGGGGAAACACGATTTTATGATATCTCTGTCACCAACGTTCCTGAAGATCCGTGAGGATGGTTTTGATATACTCTCCATCATCTGGTGGCCAAGAAATGACTGTCTCTGGCCCCGGGGATGACTTCGGCGAAGCCGATGAGCATGACTGCAACATCCAAAATCGAGCGGTGGTTACTATGTATCCATGCTTTGCTTCAGAGGCCAAGGGATAGTCTGTCCCTGGCTCGGAAGCAAGCATGAGGAGCGTTCGAGAAACGGGCGAATAAACAGACAATCAATCGAACTGGGGATGGGGAACAGCATGCTATTGAGTCTTAAGAAGAAACATAAACATGGGGAGATAGCAATAGGGTCTCGGAGAAATAGACAGCAGGCCTCAACAGGAGCCTGTAGTTTTCATTCATTCGAACATAACGATTACACTCGCACATCAGGGGCAGTTCATAAAAGAAGGTATAGGCAGACTATGCCTTGCCCTAGCAGAGTAAAATCGGCCATGGTATCACAGCATACATCAAAAGGGGGAAGAGACAGAAGCAATCGAAAATTAAAATAACGAACTACAGAAAAATGGGGAGGGGAGGGCGGAGCATTGACTCCTCTCCCTCCTCGTTGCCCACCTTCGATCAGGCTTCGAGACTCCTCTCTTCTTTTTCCCTTCCGCCTCTTCCTATCTCGGATCAGATCGCAGGCTCCACTCTCTTCTCCTTATTTTTTTTGTTTGTGGCTATCTATTCAGGCTCTATGTCCTTGTTTTTTTTTTCTGCTCTCCCTCTCTCTTTCGAATCAGTGGGTTTTATAGGCCCCCTTGCCTGACCTCTCGGCCGACAGCAACTGGCGCGCTTTTGACAGGCTCCCGGCGCGCCAGGTGATGTCGAGGGCAGTTCCCAGCGTAGCTTTCAGAAGCCCACTGGACAGGCCCATTAAGACTGTTTAACTTCATATGTGATTCTTGGTCTAGGTTAGACCCTGGGGTATATTTGAATCCGAGAGGATCCTCTATTAGTGACATAATTTCTATTAGGGTTATTCATAACCTCTCATCAGTCTCATAGACTGGGATTTCATCAGTGTTGTCATTTGAATGACGACGACACCGGACATCAGCTTTAGCCCGAGGGGGCTTTAGCCGGGTAATAGCTTCAGTGGTAGCTGTTCCGTGGCTCTGACTTTACAGGAATCTTCACCATCTTCATTTGCTAGTTCCGGCTTTCTCTTTATCTTTGCTCATATCACATCTGTGACGACATCTGACTTACTCTGACATGTTATCTATGGGTTCTCGGACGAGGCATTATTATAGCTCTTATGGAGGTGTGATAGGAGGTTTCATCAGTCAGGTGACTGCTATTTCATCAGTGCCGTCGTCTGACTGACAATGGCATCAGACATCAGCTTGGCCCGGGAGAAGGCTTCAGTCGGGTAGATGGTTGACGAACTTCGTCATTGATCTTTCACTATTGGTCTGATCTTCCTTTCAATTCCGTTTCTGCCCTTGCTCATTTTCAAGGTGTCAATAGGGGCCCAGAGGAGATTCTCTGGGGAAAAGCCTCCGATGCCTAAGTCAGTAGAGCAATGGTGGAAGATAGGGAGGGAGGTAGGGAGGGAGGTAGAAAGAGGTGCACGAGATCCCCCTACACCAAAGTGGTGAAGTGGTTCCTGCTCAGGGGATTTTAGGCGTGTATTGCCCTTACCAAAGTGGTGAAGTGGTTCCTGCTCAGGGGATTTTAGAAGTGGTTCCTGCAGTCGTCGGTCGGTCCGAGCATAAAAGGTGTCAACCATGTCCGGGCTATAGGCATAGCTCGGATGAAGATAGGTCGGAGTGGGAGCTGAGTGCTTGCCTCTATCCCGATGAGGGGATAACTCGGGCATGGGTCTTCCTCCGTTCTGACCGTCGCTCGGGCCTTCCGAGCCTAAGGGCCGCCGAGGAAGGATGAGATCCTGAGTAATCTTATTGGGCTTTTTAGCCTAAGTGGGCCCTATGGGGCTGTCACTTGGATGAGCTGAGCCTCGTTTGATCCTGATGTACCTAGTTTGGTTGCTCTTAGATGGGCTACAGAAATCCCCCTCTCCAATACAGTTTGTTTGTCGAGCATATAGGAGTTTGCATAGTCTTCGTGTCAAAGGCCAGCAACACACGCATAAGGAGTTAGCTGACGCACACCGACATGCCCGTGAGTTCCAAAAGGGAGAGTACATCATGATCAGGGTTAGACCTGAATGATTTCCCTCGGGAACCGTGAAGAAACTCCAGGCCCGCGGTGCCAACCCCTTCCGAGATGTGAAGCAAGTGGGATCGAACGCGTACCTTATGGAACTACAAGACAACTATGGGATCAGTTTGATGTTCAATGTTTCAGATCTGGTAGCATATCGGGACCCCGTTGTGAGCGACGTCACGCGGTTCGGGGAAGAGCGGAGAGGACGCGAAACGTGCGCGGGCTCCTCTTTCTTTTTGTTTGGTGTTTGCTTTGCTTGCTGCAACAGAAATGAGAGGAAAGAGAGAAGGGGCCACTACGGGAGATTGCTCCGGCGGGGCGAGCGGGACAAGTGTGATATAGCAAGATATGGGGGTTAAACGGCCATAGCGGGAAGTGACTCGCCGCGGCCTCGGGGGGACGGGAATGGTGCAGAAATTAAATAACAAGAATTGAAACGGCCATTGAGGAAGTGACTCGCCGCGGCCTCGAGAATATGAGCAGATAATAAGATGACAGAATATAAAGAGAATACAAAGAGCGGGAATTTAAACGGCCATTGGGGAAGTGACTCGCCGAGGCCTCGAGAATATAAACAGATAAGAATATAACGTATAAGAACGTGAATTTAAACGGCTATTGGGGAAGTGACTAGCCGCGGCCTCGAGAATATGAGCAGAATATAACAGAATATAAAGAGAATATAAGAACGGAAATTTAAACGGCCATTGGGGAAGTGACTCGCCGCGGCCTCGAGAACATGAATAGATAAGAATATAACATATAAGAACGAAAATTTAAACGGCCATTGGGGAAGTGACTCGCCGCGGCCTCGAGAACAATATGTGATCACCAGGGGCCAAAAGACCCCAAAAATAAGAAGGTGATCGCGCCTACCTCAAGAGTGAGAGATGGCGGGTTGCTTCTTCCTCCCCCTTCGGCCGGCCGACGGAGAGGGCTTTCTTCGGCTACCCTTGCAAAACAACGACAAACAAATGACAAGTGGATTAGAAAGATGGAGGTGTAGTATTCAAATCCTTGCGATAAAAATAACGAAATGATGGCAAGACACACACCTGGTTGGTGTTATCTTTTAAACCCCTCTCGGACTTGAGTAGGAGGAAAATGAGATGATGGGTGTAAGAAGTGTATAAGAAAAGGCGCCCTTATGAAGGGGGATAGGGGATGCAAGATGATGAATGCAAAAGAACTACGAAGAAAAGGAAAGAATTGGCTTATTGGATGTGTCGATGGTGAAATCCGGCAGAGCTCCGGCAGCGTGGGGACGACGTGGAAGCGCGGTGGATGAAGACGACCTTCCTCTCGCGAGCGTGAGCACCCGAGAAGCCGGCAGAACCTCCACCTACAAAAGAACCCACGGGTTAGAAAATGACTCCGTAGCCTCTGGGCTCCGGCAGCCTATCGGATCACTTCGAAGCTCTTCTAGAACTGAGGGGGTGGGCCTCTATTTATAGAGCTCCGGAGGGTGGAGGCGTCCAGGGGCCCGGACGCCTCAAACAGGTCCACCGAAAATCGACGACGGCCGCACGCAGTTTGGCACAACGCGTGATTTTGTGAGCGGCGCCTCGTGATTCAGAATGGGCGCGTCCAGCTGACTGGACGTCTTCAAATTTTTGATTTTTTCACACACGACAGACCGTCGTTCGGTGGCCGGCGCCCGTGATGGATTTGATGGAGGCGTCCAGGGGCCTGGACGCCTCCAAAAATGTGTTATTTTTATTTTGATTTTGTCTTTTATGCCAAGGCTGGCATTTTGACTTTTTTATACTTATTTTTATGGAGGCGTCCAGGGGCCTGGACGCCTCCATTAATATATATATTTTTATTATGTTTTTTATCCCAACTGGCATTTGATAAATATTTATTATTATTAGTTTTTATGGAGGCGTCCAGGGGCCTGGATGCCTCCATTAAAATATATATATATTTATTTATTTTTGGGCCCTGAGAAAATAATAAAATAAATTAAAAAGATGGGGGCGTCCAGGGGACTGGACGCCCCCATTAAGACCCACCCGGGTCCTCAAATCAGGCGTCGACGGCCACCCGGTAGACCCCCTTCTTGATTCCGGAACCTCCTGATGCGTCCGACTGGTGTTGATGTCGTCCGAATGCCGTGACGAGACGATTCCGGATGCCAAAAAAGGCAGAAGAAGACCCAAGAAAAGGAAGCACTCGAGCGATTCAAAATGCGTAAGCCGTTGCGGGGCGTTGTATAGTAATATGAGACTTTCTCAGGAGACGTCAAGAATGGCGTGTCTACAGCTGCCCCGCCTTGGCGTCTGCTTTGCAAGGGAGCGACACGTAGTGGAATGGTATCGAAGTGGAGTGAAATGAAGTGGGAGCGGACTGATAAGTTGATGCCAAGGTGTGATGAGACACGCTTGTGACGTAACTGTTTGGAATCTTTCCTGGAGTTTCAATGAGGCGACCTTGCAGAAGGTCTTTCAAATATTGACGATTGCTTGGACGGAGATCAAATAAGGGAAGGTGAGATGTGCGCTCAGGCACGAAACAAAAAGGGACCAACTTCTCGGTGTGGAAGTACCTGGGTCATAAACCGGAGGTTTCACCTTTGGGGAGCGGTTACCAGCCAATGTGGAAGTGCTGCGGCCAAGGTTGGTCAAAAAAGTAAAGGAATATTTGAGGGTCTGTCCAAACAAGGGTCTCCTTTGGAAGAGCAGCGTAGGGCTGTCTCAAGGAAACTCAGTATTTCATTCGGAGTGGAATATCTCATATTTGTGGGAATTGAAACACAACGGCTTTCACAATCGAACCACTTGAATGATCTTCCGCAATAAATCAAAGTCCTATATGAATGCATGCTGGGTTTAAAGAAAAATTTAAAACAAACTAAAATAGAAAATAGCCAAGGATAATATTGTCAACTTGTGAAGGACGGGTCAGGATACCGATCCGGTGAGCCGACACTGGGCTAGGCCCGTTTATCCACGTACCAACTCACTGAACGGAACCGTCGTCCCCATGCTACCACAAATCAATGGCCTATCCGTACAACCCAAATTCCTCCGGGATCATCACCATTTTTGTTGAAGGGGAACTCAAATCCCAGATTCGTTCGGGCCGCAAGGTCCTTGACATGTTCTAGTAGCGTACGTATCATATACTACGATGCATGACAAGGTGGGACCAACCAATGAAAGGCGGGACATGAGATAGGACAAAGACGTCCGTTAGTAAAACCTGCACAGACTAGCAAAGGTTAGCAACATCAGAAAGTAGCAGAATCACAGTAGAATCACACCACAGTACAAAGGAGATCCAGACAAAATCTTGACAATGACCACTGACGTGACATGTTTTGTCCTGTAGCGCCCTACCCTTCCTATAAGAACTCCCCTTAGGCTAGTTCATTCAAATGCACCAAGGTGGGTTTTGGAAGCTCAGGAGAGGAAGGAGAGGAGAATCTAGAGATTTCAGGATGGAAGGAGAGTCTTCCCGCGTTATGAAGAGGAGCAGGCCTAGCAGCGAGATTAGGCGACTTTCTGACCTCGAGGGTCATCTGAGTGGGATGATCATGTCGCATATGGTAAGCCGACTCTTTTCAGATTCTCCATGTGAACCTTCTTCTTACTTCCTTCATTTCTTCTTTCTTTCCTCTTCCAGCCATATCCACTCTTCCCAGGCCCGAGGAAGTTTTCCAAACTGCCATGGCTTTCAAAGCTAACTTCCAATATTTCCATTGGCATGAGGGCCATACTCTCGAAGTGGCATCTGCAGGGGCTCCTTATTCACGCCAAACATTACGAGAAGATTCGTATGGACTGGGCGGCTATGGGCGCGCTAGTGGAGATCTGGCATCCCCAGACCCACACTTTCATCTTCCCGACCTTCGAGGTGACCATCCTCCTCGAGGAGGTGGAACTTCTGCTCGGATTGAAGAAATTCAAGAGTGACGGGAAGGTGAAGGCTATGCGGATGCTGACACGGGGGACTTCTGAAAGCGTCCTTGGAAGCTTCATGCCGCCCGACGCAGCCAGAAAGGTCCGTACTCAAAAGGGGATCGATCTCCAAAAGCTTGCGGAGTGGGTCATGGACGCCCTGAGAGGGTCACCAGATGATGACTATTTGGAGGGAATCATGAAGGGGTTCACTATCTGTCTAGCGGGTGCTCTCTTGTTTCCTCATACCGACAAAATAGTGGAGGAGGATCAACTAAGTGCCATTCGCGGAATCTGGAGTGGAAAGAGGGTGGGACCCGCCGTCCTTGCTTATCTTTACAGCGGCCTTACCGCCTCGAGTATGGGTAAGCCTCCTTTTGGTTGACCACTTGTCTTGAATTGCTGGCTTGATTTGCACTTCAAATTCGACCACCGCGAGGGAATGCCAACTGCTTCGAAACTCTTCCAACAAAGCCCTCTTCATCACATAGCCGACGTGTTAGGCTTCGGTGGTACTGTAGTGAACCGCGTTCCGTGGCTGAAGAAACGTGAAGACTGGCGGTCTCACTTCCGCACCGTGACACAAGGCTTCTTTACTTGCGCATCGGCATGTTTACTTTCGCTTGATCTCCTCATGAGGCCTTCCCCCAAAGTTGATCTTCAACTGATCGGCGCGACCGAGTTTGTTCTTTACAACGCGCATCGGTGCTGCCTCCAGATTGGCATCCCACGCCATTCGTTCCCGCCACCGACTGGCATCGTTCCTTTGAAGAAGAGGGAGTTGGGCACTGAAGTGGACGCGAAGGAAGCGAAGGCCATTAAAGCTCCCTGGAAGACAAGTGTTGCAGGAAAGGCATTAGCGCACGTGGTGGAAGAATGCGAGCCGTGGAGGGCTTATGTAACCGAACTGGGGAAGTTAAGGCCTAAGGCGTCTAAACCCCTGATGTAGCTCATTCTGCTTTCTGATGGAATAAAATCTGGCATTTGGATGTTTCGGACCCCCGTCCCCTTAATTATTATCTTTTTTTGTGGTTTTTCTTTTTCTTTCTTTTTCTTCTTTTGTTTGGATTATATACATACTCTAACCCCTTTTTTCTTTTTATTATATTTTTTATTATTTTTTATTATGGGGGCGTCCAGAGGCCTGGACGCCCCTATTTTTTAATAATTTTTTTCAAAATTTTTTTGGGGGCGTCCAGGGTCCTGGACGCCCCGAATTTTTTTATTTTTTTGATATTTTGTTTTGGGGGCGTCCAGGCGCCTGGACGCCCCTACGTTTTTTGAATTTTAAAAAAAATAAAAAAGGTGGGGGCGTCCAGGCGCCTGGACGCCCCAATTAAAGATCAATCTATATATAGAGGGGGGGCTCCCCCCCCTACTCACTTACTGTTCATTCAAACGATCCGGTCAAACCAGACAAACACATTCTTCGTCCCAATGGAGTTAGGAGGCCCGAGCCGAGGTGGAGACAAGCGTAAACGACGGGCTCATCGTCCGAGGAGACTGAGAGACGATGCTGAGGAGGCCGTAGTAGAGGAGATTGCTGCGGAGGAGGAGATGGAGGTGCCGCTTCTGGCCGCGGAGGCCGCCGCGGATGCTGGCGACGCAGGAGAGGATGATCACGACCCGGTAAGCCCTTCGGAACTTTCACTCTGTGGTTTAATAGGCTAAACGGACGGGCGAGAGGCTGAGAGAAGGCCGGGTAGTGGGGGAAAGGAGGCGTCCAGGGGCCTGGACGCCTCAATATTTTCCTTTTCTTTTTTTGTTTATTTATTAATTTACGTAAATAATAAAATATAAGTTGAAAATAAGGAGGCGTCCAAGGCCTAGGACGCCTCCATAATAATATATATATTATATATATTTTTTTATTTTTGGGTTTTTGGTTTTTTTTCTAGAAAATAAAGAAAATAGGAAGGAGGCGTCCAGGGGCCTGGACGCCTCCAAAAAAATAATATATTTTTTTAAAAAAATAAAAATAAAATAAAAGAATAAGTAGTATATATAGTGTTATTGTTTATTACTGTTCATGATGCTGATGTGTTCTCTGTTGGTTTTGTGGTGTGCAGGGCGTGATGAAGGGCCGGATCAGCTGGTCCCTGGTGGTGGCAGCATACCGCGGGCTGCCGGACTTCCAGAGGGCGCGTGTGGACGCCATGGGCTTTGGAGCTTTCCTTAGGATCGAGCCCTTCCGGCTCGACCTTCCTCTTATCCAGGCACTGAGGGAGCGGTGGCACGCACCGAGCTGGGCGTTTCTGATGCCCTGGGGGCACATGGTGCCGACACTTGAGGACGTGGCTCGGATCACCGGGCTACGAGTTGACGGAGAGGCAGTCAGCGGGGTCACCTACCCCGACTACCGAGAGAGTGCCCTAGACCTGCTGTGGTTGGAGACGAGTGTGACTGATAGAGACAGCAGGGTAGTGGGTCGAGTGGAGATCATGGAGGCGCTCGGATTCGTCGACCCGCGCCAGCGGGTCAGCGAGACTGGAGCGGAGTTCTTGGCACGACTGGAGGCAGATGCTCTTGCAGCTTTCACTCAGGACCCGAGTGAGCGGGAGCTGGTGGATCTAGACCTGCGGAGGTTTCTCTTCTTCTTCCTGGGCCGCCTTCTGCTGGGGACGAAGGGGGATGGCATCCACTGTCGTTTCCTCGGGATCCTGGCGGATCTTGACAGAGTGGGGCACTATGCGTGGGGGGCGGCTCTGCTTGCCCATTTGATTGCTGATCTCTCCCAGACTTCGGAGAAGGAGACGATAGTCAGTGGCTTCGCACCTTTCCTCCAGGTAAACATTTTATTTATACATTACTACAGTTAAATATGCAATTATTGTACTAACGATGTATGATGGATGCAGGTGTGGAGCTATTACTATTTCCCGATGGGGAGGGCTAGGCATGGGAACAGGAGGGTCGTGCCTCTGGCGCAGCGGTGGAGGCCGGTCGTGGTTGCAGCACCCCACGGCTACCAGCTGGCGTCGCTTCGTCGGGAGCTGAGCGAGTATCCCGAGGCCATGGTATGATGCGTGTGATTTTTTGTGTGTTTATGCATGTGACTGAATGGTAACTAACATGATGTATGTATGGTGATGCAGGTGGTGTGGAGGCCCTACCTGGGCATGGGCGATGCTGGCCAGCCCTGGGTTGTAGCGGGTCTTCCTCGTTTCAGGCGGGACGTGTAGGTCCATTGCCTGAACGAGATCGAGCCGCTTCGGCTGAGGCTGGTTATGAGGACGTTGGGGCTGGCCCAAGAGTGGGTCGATGTAGATGGGCCGGCCCGCATCGGGCGGAAGACCAAGGGGAAGGCGAAGATCGTGGACTGGCGCACGCGCTTCCCAGCACAGTACCAGGACTGGCAGCAGGGCGGGGTCCCAGTGGTGTCCCACGTACAGGACAGTACAGACTACATGAGACGGTACCGAGCTACGTACGAGGACCGCCTCTCCTTGGGTGGTATGGCAGGGGTAAGTGAAATGAGAATGCTTCACTCTTTTATATGTATATGCATAGGATACTAACTTATGTGTAATGCAGGATGCTCGTGATACCATGATCGCCGACCTGCTGGCCCAGTTGGCGGACGCCAGGCGACAGTTGGTGGCCATCCGACAGGAGTTGGAGATCCTGGTGAGTTTATGTGATGCATTTTTTTATGACCTGGATTTGTGATGCTTAGCCTTTGACTGACGTTTGCCCCGTGTTTCAGCGGGCCCACCAGACAGCCACAGCCGGGATGGCTGGCGGAGCAGGTTCCAGTTCGCGGGGCCCTCCTCCGGAGGTTTCTGCCCTCCAAGAGCAGCTGGTGTACGCGGTGGCTCGGGCTGAGGAGGCCGATCGTGACCGCGAGGCTCGAGTGAGTGTTTGCTTGGCCCCGACCCTTTTCTAGCTGCTTTCCTTCTATCACTGTTCTCTTACGGTGCATGCGTGCTTTGACAGGTGGGCGAGATTCGGGAGGCCCTGGCCCGTGCTGTTCGTGCTGAGCAGAGGGCGATGCCTGGGTGGCAGAGCGCGATGCCTGGGTGGCAGAGCGCGATGCCTGGGTGGCAGAGCGTGACGCCCGGATTGCGGAGCTGGAGGAGGAGCGTCGACGGGAGGCTGAAGAGCTCCCTCGTGACGTGCTGGATCTACGGATCTCCCTCGAGCTGTCGAGGAGGGAGGCGGTGAGAGAGAGAGAGGAGAGGGAGAGGGATAGGGAGACCATGGAGAGAGAGAGGGAGTGTGATAGGGAGACCCTAGAGAGAGAGAGGGAGAGGGATAGGGAGACCATGGAGAAAGAAAGGGAGTACAGGATGGCAGAGCGATATCGAGATTGGGACGAGAGGAGAGCTCTGGTGGCCCAGGTGTCGGAGCTCCGGCTGAGTCTTGGCACGGCGGAGGGGAGACTTCGGGAGAGTGAGGAGCGGTATCAGAGGGCGAAGGAGCGCGGTGCGCGACTTCGTCAGTCCGGTTCCTTTTCTGTGGGTAGTTTTCTCGTTTCCTTGGCCGAGCAGCATCACCGTACCTTGGAGGCTGGCATGGTGCCACCTGGAGAGGCGAGCACGGCTTCTCAGGGTTCACAGAGGTCGCAGAGGCCCCCTAGAGATCCCCGTCAGAGGAGGGAGGAAGGAGATGACCAGGAGGGTGACGGTGAGAGTTAGAGAGTTACTTGTACGTCACCCTTCTCACTGTATGATGTACTTTCGGCTATTATATGAAATGGAAATGGCTTTTTTATGTTGTGTGTACTTTTCTCTCTCCCACACTTTCTTCTTTGCACTGAGTTGTCCTTTGAGGCACGCTCCGCGAGACCTTGCCCTGAACAGCGGGGAACTACGCTTTGCACGTGGGGATTTTGTTTCCTTTTCCCCCTTTTGGGCGCGTCCAGGCGCGAGGACGCGTCTTAATCCTTGATTTCAAATTTAAAGCGACGGGTGGTCTTTCTTCTCCCGTGCCTTACCCGCAAACGAGCCCGCCTTCTGCCGAAACTCGCTCGCCCCCCTTTCCGTCTTCCTCTTCTTTTGATCGATGGAGTTCGGTGGGCCCGACCATGGTGAAGGTGGAGAGGGACGCGGGACCCCTCGCCCAAGGAGGGACGCGCCCGAGCACGGAACGGCGTCCATGGAGGAGGAAGGGCCGCTTCGGGCCCCCGAGGGACCCGAGGGGCCCGATGGCGCGAAAGGAGGTGAACACGGCTTGGTGAGTGCTTGGTTTTCCCCCTCTTTGATCTATTTTGAGTTTTTAAACAAGCCGTGCGAGAGGGGGAAAAGGGTTCGGCGAGTGTTGCACTTAAATGATGGATGCGTCCTAGACAGGGGACGCGTTCTTTGACTGATGTGGGGCCCCTTTCTTGGTGCAGGACATGGCGAGGACGCTGGGCCTGGATGATGAGTGGGCGAGTGCGGACGAGCCGAGCCGCGTCAGGAGGGAGGGTCGCGGCAAGGCGAGACTCGAGGACTGGCCCGTACGTCTCCCTGGACAGCAAGGGGGTGTATTGGTGCAGGATAGCACTGACTTCCTGCGGCGGCAGAGGGAGAGTTATGCGGGGCTTCCCTAAGCTGGGGACATGCGTGGCATTGGCGGCTCGCGCGCCCAACTGTCAGAGGTTAAGCGACAGCTGGCCGTTGTTCAACATGAGCTGTCGCACTTGGTAAGTTTGAGTGCCGCACTTTTATCTTCAGATTTTGGTGTTTCACTGACGACCGTTATTTATTTTGTTCCAGCGTGCCCAGCAGATAGCGACGGTGGGAGTGGCTGGCGGATCTTCCAGTTCTTCGGCCCCTTTTCTCGAGATTGCCTCCCTCCGGGAGCAACTTGCCGGTGCGGTGGCCCGCGTGACCCGGGCGGAAGAGGAGCGTGATGCCTGGGTGGCGACTGTAACGGAGCTGCGACATCGCGGTGAGGAGAGGCCTTCTCCAGACATCCTGGAGCTAAGGGTTCTTCTGCAGATGATGAGGAGAGAGGCAGAGAGAGAGAAAACCGAGAGAAGGTCCGAGCGACAGCGGGATCAGACCGAGAGGAGGGCCTTGGAGGCCCAAGTGAGGGAGCTCCAGCTGGGCCTTCAGACCGTCGTGTAGAGGCTAGGCGGGATGGAGACGCGCTACGAGAGAGCGCGAGAGTTCGGGGAGCGACTCCGCCAGTCCGGTCGCTTTGCCGCCAGTGGCTTCTTTGCCACGCCAGGGGAGGAGCAGCGAGTCACTGCTGCGGAGCAGGCGCCCAGAGGCGAGGCAGGTGCTACTGCACGGGGATCTCGGAGGCTTCTGAGGGACCCTCACCTTGGGGGAGAGGAGGAGAGTGCCCAGAGAGATGAGTGATGGTGAGGATTGGCGAGCTAGTGGACCCGCCACCTCTCTATGGTTGTAGTGTTTGTGACAGCTTATGTAGAATTATGAATGGAGTGATTTGATTTTTCGCTGTTTATTTGTTCTTTTGTGCGTTCCTTCTTCCCTACACTTCTTCTCCTTTGCACTGTTCCCATGTGATAGGTCTGTCGAGACTCCGCCCCAAGCAGAGAATCGCATCTTGTTGTGACCATTTTCCACGGGAATCTGCCGTCGAAGTCAATAATGACGGCCCTAGTTCCTTTTCCCGGATGTTATGTCAAATTTTGCGGACGTCCTCCAAATCATGATAGGGTATCCCTAGACAACATAGGGGCTATTCATCCTATTCTTCGTCCAGTCAATCACCCTGTGCGAGCGGTGAAGCGACACATGGGACCGCTTGGGCGGTGCCTCATTGCGAGGGCTATCATTGACAGGTGATGGAGGTAATCTTGGCCCGCACTCCTTCCATTTCTATAAATTCTTGTCCCTTTTATCTTCCCAGGTATATCGAGGACTAACTCAAGGAGCACAAGTTCTCACGGGAGAGGAGGAGTTCAAAATTCTGAGAGTTGGATGGAGGGCGAATCTTCCCATTCCTCGAAGAGAAGCAGATCCAGTGGTAGTAGTTCCAGGAGGCTTTTAGACCTTGAAGGGTACTTCAGCGAAAGGGCCCAATCATAACTCGTAAGCCAAGTTTTCTTGCCCTTTTTCATTCTTTCTTCCTTTCTTCCGACCAAACCTCACCCCCATTCCTTGTATGTGTAGGTTGTGATGAAATCACAAATCTTATGGGAGTTGGTAGTAGCAGCGTACAGGGGCCTCCCAGATTTTCAGAAGGCGAGGCTAGACGTGATGGGATTTGGTACCTTCCTTCGGAGCCGATCCAGCTCGACCTAGTCCTGATCCAAGCCTTGTGTGAGAGATGGGACCCAGTGAGCCGGGCATTCCTGATGCCCTGGGGGCACATGGTGCCCAGCTTGGAGGATGTGGTCCGGATCACAAGTCTGAAGGTAGAGGGCGAGGCAGTGACCGGAGTCACTTACGCGGACTACAGAGAAGGTGCCCAGAAGTTACTGGGTTTGGACCTGGATGGTCGGAAAAATAGGTCGGTAGCTAGGGCGTCCCTGATGGATGTATTAGGGCTCACCGACACTCGTCGGCGAGACGATGAATCCTCAGAAGAGTTCATGGAAAGGATAGAAATAGGATGCCGCGCCGCGTACTGCACAGATTTCGGCGACTGGGAAAGATGCAACATAGATTTGAGGAGATTTCTCCTCTTCCTTTTGGGGAGATTGGTACTGAGCTCGAAAGGGGACGGTATCCAATGTTGCTTCCTGGAGCTGCTGTCAGACCTTGAAAGAGTAGGGTATTATGCCTGGGGAGCCGCCATGCTGGCACACTTGTTTGCAGGCCTTTTCCAAGAAACGGATCGTGAGATGACTGTGAGTGGTTTCACACCATTCATCCAGGTATTTTTTCGGTTTTGCTTGTTTTGTATTTTTTTATGTTTTTGCAAAGTTCTGATGGCCTGCGCCGAGCAGCTGTGGAGCTATTATTACCTCCCCATGGGGAGAGCTCGACATTGGCGACCTGTGATGGTGCCGCTAGCCAGGCGGTGGGAACCCATCATGAGTGCGGCACCCCTAACCTATCAACTGATGGTGCTAAGGCGGGAGCTACAGGAGTTCCCTGCAGCGATGGTAAACTGGAGACCCTACTCAGACATGGTCGATGCTGACCAGCCGTGGGTTCTAGCAAGTCATGCCCGGTTCGGACGGGAACTGTGGATGCACTGCCTGAATGAAATCGAGCCACTTCGGCTACGATTGGTTATGAGGACTTTAGGACTGGCTCAAGAATGGGTGGATTCAGCTGCGCCACCTCGTGTCGGGAGAAAGACGCAGGGACCGGCGACCTGCATTGACTGGCGCGTGCGATTCCCCGAACAGTATGAGGACTGGCAACGGGGTGGCACGATTGTAGAATCACAGGCGCGGGATAGCGAGGACTACTTGCGTCTATATAGGACAAAGTACGCAGAACGGTTCCAACCCCGGGGACTTGTGGAGGTAGGTTTCTCTTTTCTCTTCTCTTCTTTCTCCTTTTCTTAGTTTTCTGGTGAAAATGCTGACTTGTAAGGCTGCAGGATGTCCGGGATGCCATGATAGCGAATTTACGAACTCGCTTGGCAGAGATGGAACAACAGTTGGGCGATGCCCGCGGAGCTACGAGCGCCTTGGTAGGTGTACAGTACGTTCCTAATTAAAACCCCAGATTCCAGATGTTGGCTGCTAATTCACGCGGTCGTAGCATACCCAGATTGGCGCGGCTTCCCCAGCGATGGGAGTAGGTGGTGCCTCTTCCAGCTTGTGGATTCCTACCTCCGAACTTAACTTGCTTCATGAGCAACTTGCTCACGCCACGCAGTGTGCTGCGGAGGCAGAAGGGATGTTCCGTATACAGGTAAAAGTTTTAGCGTTGAGTTCTCTTTGTTTACGCCTTATCGCGTATCTGAGATGGTACACTCGGCAGGAAAAGGAGACGGAAGAAGCGCTTGCCCAAGCTGCGCAGAAGGAGGCTAGGATAGCAGAACTAGAGAGGGAACTGCAGCATCATCCTGATGACGACTCTTCCCAGGATGCTATGGAACTGAGGATCACTCTCCAGTTGGAGAGGGAAGACCGTGAGAGAGAACGGGCAGAGAGAGAAAGAGACGTAGAGAGAGAAAGAGCCAACAGATTGGCTGAAAGGGAGGAACGAAGGGCCATGGAGGCCCAACTATTCGAACTCCGAATCAGCCTTGGTCTTGCTGAACAGTGGCTGAGGGATGGTGAGGAGCGCTACCGAAGAGCACGAGAGCGCGGCTTTCGTGTTGGTAGCTTCTCTGCTGCTTTCGTGGATCAACGCCGGGATGTGGGAATAGGAAGGGGAGTACAGAGCGGTAGGAGTACCGCTTTTCGTAGTTGGGTAGCACCTTTGAGAGCGTTTTGCCCGGAGAGTAGTGGGACGAGTAATGCGGAGAGAGAGGGCGGAACTTGATGTAATTTTTTTGGTTTTTGGAATAAAATACAAGGTTCGATTTGTTTATTTTTCACCTTTACTTCAGTTGCCTGAATCTCTGCACATATCACTGAAACAAACAAATCAGAATTTCTGTTCTGACTTGGCCCCTTGCTCAATAAGCAAATGGTCACTGTGACTGTCCTTGATGACTGGTCAAGGGGCCAAGTCTTTATCTAACGAAGGCAAGGGAAAGATGCGGTGATGATAAATGCGACAGGCAAGTACACGAATGCAAGCGGTATTAAAAGTGAGATGCTGCACGCAAATGCGATCATGCAAAATTGATTTGTTTTCTTTTTTATATTTGGCATTTTTTGTTTTATCAAAAAGATTTTTTTTGTTTGTAAATATGTACATTTTCTCTTTTCCATTTTTTTTGTTGCTTTTATCATTTCAATTGTTTCGTTGCTAACGCCCGGCAAGCACCCAAATGGCACCTAACCTACGTGAGACAGGGGTTTCTTACTAACCTCCCGGGTATCCTAAGTGCACATCTAGGTTGATTTGGGCCTCTAGACCCCTCGAATGATGATCCCGCCGGCTAAGACTTACCCTGATGACAATACCGTCATGCCATGCTTAGGCTCCCAGTTGCTTCCGACCACAGGGATTCACCCAAAAGGTGTTTGAGGTAAAAGATTTACCCGACCCGGGTCTGTTTCCTCACAACTCTAGATGGTATATGATGGAACACCCTGGAACCCTAACGACCAACCGCGCGATGCTGACCCGGAATCAGACGCCGTCGCACCCATAGGTGACGCGCTTGCATTGGCCTAAGCCCGAGGTTAAACAAGAAGACATCAAGGTGGTAAACAGGGGTCTTGACCAGCCAGAAACACAGAGACTCCTTCGCAGCGATAGCTTTTGCTTTTCAAAGTAGGCAACCAAATGTGTATATTAAAATAAGGTCGCAGACCCTAGGCAGTTTTCACCCTTCAGAAACTCCATCGAACCTTCATCTTTAGAGGAAGAAGGAAGAGTGTAGGGGATAAACCTCCTGAGAGGACCGGCAAAGCCGTTAACTCTGCGAGCGAATAAGGGCCCATTAACTCTCTCCTTTCGGACAACTTCGGACCAAATCTCGAGCATTTACATTTCACGGCCCCCTTTGGATTCAGACTTTTGCTTTGAGGGGTTCCGTTTATCGCAACAGGCACGGTCACGACTAGGCTTTTCTCTTGATTTTGATTTTATATTTCTTTTTGTGAGGGAGATAAAGTCGTTTGACGTTTGTGGGCTCCCTTTTCGTATGCCTACGGGGACACTGCCCTCTTCTCGTGCTCTGATCGATGCTCGAGGAAATGGATCCTACTCTTGCCTTTGGGGTTTTAGTTTCGGTTTCTCATGCTCAGCGTTTTAAGGGCGCCGACTGTCTCATTTGGTCGAAGAGAAAAGAATAAAGATTACAGCTTCTGGAGATCTTCTGGGTGGGGCCCCACCGTAGGTGATGCTACCGACTTTTTTGAATACATAAGTGAGCACATGTTGGCTTCCTTCGAGCGAGCATAGGCCGACGTGGCCGGACAGGGATCTCCACGGTTCTGGCAAACCAAGACCCGGTGCCTACCAAGCCTTAATGGGCCCTATCCTAACATGAAGGTTAGATGCAGAGACTTAACTACATGGTGACTGCCAGGCATCGGTATTTTGAATTTTCCATATTTTTAGTAGTTTTCAATATTTCTTTATTTTTTTGATGTTTTCTATCTTTTCATCATTTTTTTTGTGTTTTGACATTAAGCTAAGGGTAGTGTTTCTTAAGATAAAGCCCATTCCAAGGGTGGGATAACTCGGTCCCTTCGGCGTTGATTAGCTTGTAGGCGTTGCCAGGGTACACGGCATGAATTACAAAAGGTCCTTCCCAATTGGGTTGGAGCTTAGAACGCGGCCCTCCAGGTTTGACAAAAATTCTTTTTACGACCATCACACCAACTTTGAATTTTCTCTCAACGACTTTCTTTTGGTAAAAGCGAGCGAGTCTATTTTGATACACACGCGCGTGTTCGGCAGCGGCCAGTCGCTTCTCATCCAAGAGTTCCAACTGGGCGAGGAGTGAATTACGATGATCGTCGAGGGGAAATTCCTCATCCAATTGTACCCTGAGAGAAGGGATCAGAGTCTCATATGGGACTACCGCTTCTATACCATAAGTAAGGGCAAATGGAGTCTGCCCGGTGGGGGTACGGATTGAAGTGCGATAGGCCCATAGAGCTTCGATAAGCTTTTCTG
Source organism: Amorphophallus konjac (assembly GCA_022559845.1). Classification (NCBI taxonomy): domain Eukaryota; kingdom Viridiplantae; phylum Streptophyta; class Magnoliopsida; order Alismatales; family Araceae; genus Amorphophallus; species Amorphophallus konjac. The sequence goes on from JAHNEJ010003488.1 coordinate 20,548, forward strand.
GCCAGTCTGAAAACTTACTAGACTCGCAGGTTTTTTTGATGATTTTGAGCAATATTTTATTAGTGGCCTCCGCTTGGCCGTTACCTTGTGGGTAATAAGGCGATGAATGATCTAATGCAATTGCGTACCTTTTGCAGAGGTCCTGTAGGTCCTGAGAAATGAACTGTGGCCCATTATCGGTGACGATCGTGCTTGGGACGCCGAATCTGGCGAGGATGTTCTTTATGATGAACTTGCAGACTGTTGACGCCTTGATTTCCGCGTAAGCTTCAGCTTCGGCCCATTTGGTGAAGTATTCCGTCGTAGTAAGGATGAAAGATTTCTGCTTGGTGAGGGAATTGGGATCACCTAGGGGACCAATGATGTCGAATGCCCACATGGAGAAAGGCCATGGGGAGGATATTGGATGAAGTGAGGAAGATGGTGAATGGATTTTGTCGGCGTGAAGTTGACACTTGACGCACCTATGGACATAGACAGCACAATCTTCTTCCATAGTGGGCCAGTAAAAGCCTTGCCGAATGATCTTTTTGGCGAGCATCTGACTATTCACGTGGCCACCGCACACACCCGAGTGCGTCTCTTCTACACATTTCCAAACCTCATTGTCACCAAGACATCTTAACAGAATACCAGTAAGGCTCCTCCTATAGAGTAGACCTCCAACCAATGTGTATTTCTGAGCCACCCTTCTTATGACTTTCTTATCCTCTGCGGTGGCCCCTTCAGGATAAGACTGATCTTGGCAATATTTGACAATTTCACAGAACCATGGTTTCTCTTCATCAGCCAGTTCTTCTTCGGCCTCTGCCAACATGATTTCTCTCTTTTCAAGGATATCTTCCTGCAGGATCTTCCTTGCTATCCTGTCTTTGATATTTACGTAGGAAGCATCATCGATTGCAGGGGCGTGAAGTTTGTAGATGGAAATGGACTTAAACCATCTTCCTAGAGGGAACCTTATGGATGATGCCAACGAGGCGAGGGCATCGGCGAGAATATTCTGATGACGAGGGACATGAACAAAGATCAGTTTGGCGAACAATTTGGCAAAGGCAGCAGTGAGTTCTTGGTATGGCTTGAGTTTGGGATCGCGAGTGCGATATTTAGTGAGCACCTGGCGAAGGATGAGTTGACTATCACCTACGACTCGCAACTCAGTGATACGAAAAGAATGAGCGAGTTCTAGGCCAGCTAGAAGAGCTTCATATTCGGCTATATTGTTGGTGACTGGAAATTTGAGCTGGTATGCCAATGAGAATGTGAGGCCTTCAGGCGACAGGAGGGCGATGCCGATTCCTCTCCCTTGAGAATTCAGAGCTCCATCAAAATATAGCGTCCACATTGGCTCGTCTGATTGGTTGATGGATATTAGTTCCTCATCTGGAAACTCTGATTGGACGGGATCGAACTTGGGGAGAGGATGATGAGCGAGATGCTCGGCTATGGCATAGCCTTTAATCACCTTTTGCTGGATGTAGGTGATGTCGAACTGAGAGAGAAAACTTTGCCAGCGAGCTAGCCTATCCGTAAGGATGGCTTTCTCCAGAAGAAATTTGATAGGATTCATTCGAGCAATCAAATGGACCTCATGAGCCAAGAAGTAGTGTTTCAATTTCTGCACTACCCAAACGAGGGTAGCACAGGTTTTCTCCATGATGGTGTACTTCTGCTCACAGGGATTGAGAAGTTTGGACAAGTAATAGGTTGCCCGTTCCTTGCCTTCTTCATCAGCTTGTGCGAGGACGGCTCCCACGGAGTCATCCAAGACTAAGGTGTAAAGGATCAGAGGTTTTTCTGGTTTAGGTGGAATGAGAACGAGTGGACTATCCAGATATTCCTTCAACCCTTCAAAAGCTTTCTGACATTTAGAATTCCAGTGGAATTCTACTCCTGGCTTGGTCAACTCGTAGAGAGGTCTACACCTTTGTGAATGTTGGGACACAAACCGACGAATAAACTGCAACCTCCCGATTAAACCTCGGACTTCCCTCAAATTCTTGGGAGGCGGCATATCCCTGATGGCCTTAGCTTTGTCGGGATCTATCTCGATCACTCTTTTACTCACAATGAACCCCAGCAATTTACCCGACGACACACCAAACACACACTTTTTCGGGTTCATTTTCAATTGGAACTCTCTTGACCTTTGCAAGACCTTAGCCAAAACTTCTGGATGTTCCATCCTGGTCCTTGATTTCGCCAATAAGTCATCCACATACACTTCCAGATATATGTGCATCATGTCATGAAATATGGCCACCATCGCTCTTTGGTAAGTAGCTCCAGCATTCTTTAATCCAAACGGCATGACCACGTAACAATATGTTCCCCAAGGGGTAGTGAATGACGTCTTTTCCTGATCCTCTTCTGCCAAACGAATTTGAGTGTATCCTGAAAATCCATCCATGAAAGAGAGGGTTTCATAGCCTACCGTGTTATCAATCAGTACATCAATGTGAGGTAAGGGAAAATCATCCTTTGGACACGCGCGGTTAAGGTCCCGGAAGTCGATGCAAATCCTGACTTTCCCATCTTTTTTCATGACCGGGACAATGTTCGCCACCCATTGAGGATAAAGAACGACTCTAATGAACCTGGCTTTGTGGAGCTTATCGACCTCTTCCTTCATTTTCAAAGCCATCTGAGGGTGGAAACGCCTTAACCTTTGTTTTACCGAGATGGACCCTGGTTTTAGGGTTAAACGGTGTTCGACCAAGGTTGAATCCAGACCCGGCATATCCTCGTAGCTCCATGCAAACGTGTCCTTATATTCCTTGAGAACCTCAATTAATGCCTCTTCTTCAGAGGGTGGTAGGTTGTCACATATAAGGATGATCCTAGGGTCTTCCTCAGTTCCCAAGTTGACTTCTTTGGTGGATTCTTCTACGGCGGTTGACGGCTCGTCGAATCTCCTCATTCCACTAGCGTATGCGCCCGCCGCATCCTCATATTCTTCACCCTCATCTTCAGTGGGGCATTCTTCATCTGTGATCTCGTAGACTCCATACCCTTCATCAGATGCACAGTCGCCCTCGCATTCTGTTTCGGGTAGCTGGATGGGATTTTCTAACAACTGGGGGATGACAAGAAGGGCCTGACACCTGGCGGCCAAATCCAGAAGGAATCGATGAGGGATCTGCCTACCCTTGGATTTCTTCCTAGGTACTACCCTTGGCCTATCATTCCTAGATTGACTGACAATATTTACAGAAGAAGAGGAAGACGAAGAGGATGGTGTAGAATGTACAAGAGAAGACCCCTCAGAGGAGGGGTAGAAAAGGTTGCTCATCGGACCTTGGACGGGTGGTCCGCAAGGCGGTACGCACCCGTGGGAGATGTAGGAGGTTTCCTCAACGAAGATGTGTTGTTGGGGAGTTTGAAAATTGACATTTTTTTTCGTTTTCATTTTTAATGACAAAGCAGTGAAAAGAGATTGGAGGAGAGAGAAAATGGGTTATGGCTAGAGGATTGTGAGGCTTATAGAGCAGATCATGGTTGAAGACCTGGCGCGGGTTGAAAAGCCCGCGCAGGTATGTAAGCAAAGAAGGGGACCTGGGAAGATCATCAGACAATTGTCTGGCCCAGGAAGAAGATATCAGCAAAGGCTGAGACGAGTGGATGGAGAGGATGGCGGCTAATGAGCCGTCGACGGCAATGTTAAGGACGGATGAAGATCCGTCGATGACAGAGTCCTTCTGGCGAGGACGAGGATAGTTTGGAACCTTGGCAAGAGTGGTAATATTCTCTGGTATTTCGGAGATCAATGGTGGTCCTTCAAGCTGCGGAGATGAGAACATCCTTTCCAGTGCAACGAAAATGTCCCGTATGTCGAACCATTTGTCCCACTCGCATTCCGGATCTTTGATCTTGCCTCTTTTGGTGATCCTCGGACATTTTTTAGCCAAATATACAGCATGTGATCCCCCCATATGCTTCACATGGGTGATCTCCCATCTGAACAACGGGCCCTCTGTTGAAGTGGTTTGATAGAGTCCATGTGAGGGGCTTCCAATCTGCCTTGAACGGTCCTTTGAAGCCCAGGCCAAACCTGCGGTTCGGCCTAATTTCCTTTGGCGGTTTGAGCATACCCTGTAACTGTGCGCCCAGACCTTTTCCTTGTTGATAGCCGATGTTCCTCATAATCTCCCAACCTTTGGAGTGAAAAGGGAGACATGATGTTGTGGTTGCCCTGACCGGCTCCTTTGGTGCTAGTGGAACATGAGATGGATCACGTACGTCCAGCAGTGACAATATGGGCCGATGAGACGGCCAAACAGAAGGCAGAGAGGTGTTGATAGCATCCACTGTGTGAAGGACAGGTGTACTGACCACTTATAAGGAAACTTATATGTACTTGAATGTGGTTGGTGGAAGGCACAGCGTCCATGGCTTCGATGTAAGGGTGACCCAGTATAGCCTTGAATGTGGGGTCCATGTCGAGGACATGGAATTCCGTGGGAATTGACATGGGGCCTAGTTCTGCCTTCAGAATAATCATCCCCTGCGGCGGCCTTTTGCTATTGTCATAAGCCGTGACCGTGATCGAGGAAGGTCTTATTTGTTCCTCGTTGACCCCACACAACTGTAGAGTGCTCATGGAGATCACGTTTATGGATGCACCCGTGTCCACAAGACACGGGTTTATGGATACCCTATTAATTTTTATTGAAATGCACAATGCATATTTTCGAGCTTCCTTGGGAGCGAGCTCGTAGTTGTGAAACATGATGGCTGGTTGTGTGTCTGTTGGGGTCAGGACGGTCGAAATCTTCTCCACGGGGAGGTCTTCATTAACCATGACCTTTTGAAGATATTCCATCAAGGCTGCCTGGTGGGATGTGGATCTTTGAAGTAGCTCTAGGATGGAGATCCGGGCAGGTGTCTTGTCCAAGTGTTTCAATAGATCGTACTGTGTTCCAGGGATAGCTCTTTCTGGTTGTTCTGCATCATCCTTCTCTGGCTGAGATTGCTCGGGATTCTGACTGTTGTGGGGGAAAACCCTGTGGAAAATCCTTCCACTCCGGAGCACCATTGCCTGCGACTTTTGTACCTCTGTGGGGGTAGCAGTGGGTTTTAACAGGGGTTTGAGGGGTAGTAGTGGAGGAATGGTTGATGAAGCAGGGGTGATGACGGGAGCAGGGATTCTGATGAGGGGTTTGTTAGGTGACGGCATGGTGGAGGTAGAGGGGATATTGCGCGGATTATGAAGGATAAGGGGTCTAGAAGGTGGCGGTGGAGACGAAGTAGGAGTGGGTAGGGCTTGAAGTGGGCAATGATTTTGAAGTGGGTGATGGTTAATGAGTGGTTTTGAAGGCATTAGTGGTGATGTGGTGGAGAAAGACGGGGTTATGTATGGTTGACGGATGATAAGGGGTTTAGAAGGCGTAGGGGTAAATATGGTAGAGGTGGTAGTGGAGAGTGTCGGTTGATAGGAGGTCGGGGTGCGGATGAGAGGGCGTAATGGTAGTGGAAATGGTGGTGGTGATATTGACGCGGGTTGATGAGAGAGAGGTGCTACCCGGGCAAGGTGAGGGGGTTGCATGACGATAGGGTTGGAGGTAGAAAGAATGGAGGTACTTTCCTGGTGCCACACCTGCTCTCTCCCGACTTCCGGGAAGGAGGAGATGGGGTTAACCTGATGATTGGGCTGTTGGTGCTCCGGTAATGGATTCTGGATTATGCCCATATCGGGCTGTTGTTGTGGGGCCTGCTGTTGTTGTTGTGGTTGCTGTTGCTGTTGCTATTGTAACTGCTGCTGTGGCCTATGAGGAGGTCTCCTAGCCTTGAGAGCCGCGACGTATCATCTCATCTCATCCCAATCTATTTGATGTTCATCATTCATATCATGGATGTAATCTTTGAAATGGAAGCAGTAATCCACTGTGTGTCCCGGCTGCCTGTGGTAGACGCAGTATTTGGAGGTATCAACATTGGGGGGCCACGCGGGCCTTTATCTGGGTAGGGCGAGTTGGTTTGATGCCATGAGGGCATTAAAAATGTCTGCTAAGGTTTCCGGCAATGGTGGATAGTAGGCTCTCTTGGGACCGAGCGGCCTCCTTTGTTGCTGTTGGGGACCATAGTTCCCCGGGGGTGGAACTTGGTTGTACTGAAGCGGTGGTTGTTGTTGCTGAGGTTGTGGTTGTTGTTGCTGGGGTTGGCGTAATGGAGGCATATTATCCTGGGGTGGATTATTTTGGGGTGGAGGACGAAGAGGGAAAGGACCCGGTTGAAGGGGAAGTCGGGGCATTTGTGGAGGCCTTGGGTTGACTGCATAGTTGGCATTGTTGACCGCACTGACTTGCTCATTTGTCACGACCCCTTCTGTGGCTCCGCCCGGGACACCAGCGCCTGTCTTTCTGACCACTTTGGGCTTCGGCGACTCAAACATGTTCATGATGGGGGAGTCTTTTAGCTGGGTTTGGATGTATCGGGCCCTTTCATAGAGTTCCTCCATTGTAGTAAGTTTATTCATGGCCAGGACATGTCTGAACTGTGGGGTTGCATTAGACACAATCATCTTCACTTGTTCGGGCTTGGAGAGGGTATCCCTTATTCTTTCCGCCAGAGACCTCCATCTATCAGCATATCGGACAAAATCCTCGTCGGGTTTCATCTTTTCGGCCACTAGGTCGGTAATGGAGAGTGAGGGACCGACCCTATCCCTATATTTCTGCAAGAACCTTCTCTGGACTATTTCAAAATTCTCGACCTCGCGGGGCTCCAAAGAATAGAACCACTCAAGCGCGGGACCATCCAATGATCTCCGAAAGAGGTATGCCAGGGACCTCTGATCGTTTTGCCAGTAAGAGGACTCATACATGAAATCCTTGAGATGAATGAAGGGGTTGCCGGTATCATTGTATCTGCGGTACGTGGGCATTTCGGAGGGAGGAAGATGAATGACAGGAAGGATTGGCAAAGCAACCTCCGGGGTGGCTTTCACGTCCACCATCCTTCTCAGATTTTGAAACTGCTCGTCCATGCGGTTGAACCTATTGAGGAGCGATTGGGCGAGCTCCTCTGGAGGTGAAGGTGGCACTTGCCACTGGGGGAGAAACTGTCTCTTGGAGACTTGAGGGGGGAACCCAGAATGAGAGGGAGCTGTCGGACCGCCGACAGTTGGCCCCGACTGAAGCGGTGTCTGGGGAACAACGGGAGTTTGAGATTGTGATGGGAACTGGAATGAGGGTGGTTGTTAGCTCACTTGTCCTTGAAGCGAGGGAGACTGGATGACTTGCGCCAATGAGGGAGATGGAATGGCCTGCATGAACTCTTGGAGAGGTGCGATGACCGGAGTTGATTCTTGGGGCGTGGGGGAAACAGATTTCCCCTTTAGAATGGCCTGGAAGGCCCAGAGCTGTTCAGAGGTAAGCTCCGTGTTGGCGAGGACGCCCAGTAAAGAAGAGATATCCTGTGGTGGGGACGTGTCCCTGGTAATAACCTGCACCTCATGCGAGGGGTCATGAGAAGGACCCGAGTCCATAGCATAGACTCGCGGGTCGGCTGACAAACTACGGCTAGGGTGGTTCTCCTCAAAAGACTCGTGAGACATGCTCACAGTTTTCCCAGAACGTAAAAACATACACTAGCAAGTAGGTAGCAGAGATTATCAAACAAGTGGATGCCTTTACGCCCTTTTTTGTGTTTTGATTTTGATGATTTTTTTGTATTTTTAGCGAGATCCGAAGTTCACACAAAATGGGGACCCTAGTTTGTTTTTGTTTCACCACCGTGTCAGCTAGGGTCTCTCGTCTCACCACGAATGAAATGACTAACTCCGGGGAACTTCAATGGTACAACCAGCCCAGTGAACGAAGAGGAGATTCTTCGATGTCGGGGACTTACGGAGGTCCCAGTGTAGGAGATTCTAGTCCGTTGAGAGGAATTCCCAAACGGAGAGTCCTTCCTTCACCGGGAAAGGGTGATCCTCAAAAAAATGAAAAAAAAGGATAGAAAAGAGGAATGGATGTATGCAATGGAATGCTGACAGATATATAGAGTAAGAAAACAACAGAAATAACAGACATATAATAAAAAAATAACCAATCACAACTGATAGTGCTGCCGTGAGCACAACGGGGCGCGCGCGGGCGCCAAGGTGGAGAGGCACGGATGGTGCCGAACTTACAAGGGTAGCCGAAAGGAAGCAGTAGAGGTCCCACCGTGATCGCCAATCTGTGAGCCACGTCACGCGGTTCGGGGAAGAGCGGAGAGGACGCGGAGCGCGCGCGGGCTCCTCTTTCTTTTTGTTTGGTGTTTGCTTTGCTTGCTGTAACAGAAATGAGAGGAAAGAGAGAAGGGGCCACCACGGGAGATTGCTCCGGCGGGGCGAGCGGGACAAGTGTGATATAGCAAGATATGGGGGTTAAACGGCCATAGCGGGAAGTGACTCGCCGCGGCCTCGGGGGGACGGGAATGGTGCAGAAATTAAATAACAAGAATTGAAACGGCCATTGGGGAAGTGACTCGCCGCGGCCTCGAGAATATGAGCAGATAATAAGATGACAGAATATAAAGAGAATACAAAGAGCGGGAATTTAAACGGCCATTGGGGAAGTGACTCGCCGCGGCCTCGAGAATATAAACAGATAAGAATATAACGTATAAGAACGTGAATTTAAACGGCTATTGGGGAAGTGACTCGCCGCGGCCTCGAGAATATGAGCAGAATATAACAGAATATAAAGAGAATATAAGAACGAAAATTTAAACGGCCATTGGGGAAGTGACTCGCCGCGGCCTCGAGAACAATATGTGATCGCCAGGGGCCAAAAGACCCCAAAAATAAGAAGGTGATAGCGCCTACCTCAAGAGCGAGAGATGGCGGGTTGCTTCTTCCTCCCCCTTCGGCCGGCCGACGGAGAGGGCTTTCCTCGGCTACCCTTGCAAAATAACGACAAACAAATGACAAGTGGATTAGAAAGATGGAGGTGTAGTATTCAAATCCTTGCGATAAAAATAATGAAATGATGGCAAGACACACACCTGGTTGGTGTTATCTTTTAAACCCCTCTCGGACTTGAGTAGGAGGAAAATGAGATGATGGGTGTAAGAAGTGTATAAGAAAAGGCGCCCTTATGAAGGGGGATAGGGGATGCAAGATGATGAATGCAAAAGAACTACGAAGAAAAGGAAAGAATTGGCTTATTGGATGTGTCGATGGTGAAATCCGGCGGAGCTCCGGCAGCGTGGGGACGACGTGGAAGCGCGGTGGATGAAGACGACCTTCCTCTCGCGAGCGTGAACACCCGAGAAGCCGGCAGAACCTCCACCTACAAAAGAACCCACGGGTTAGAAAACGACTCCGTAGCCTCTGGGCTCCGGCATCCTATCGGATCACTTCGAAGCTCTTCTAGAACTGAGGGGGTGGGCCTCTATTTATAGAGCTCCGGAGGGTGGAGGCGTCCAGGACCCTGGACACCTCCATCAGGGCCGAATTAATATTTTATTGTATTTTTATTTATTTTTTTGGAATACTTTTGTGGAGGCGTCCAGGGGCCCGGACGCCTCAAACAGGTCCACCGAAAACCGACGACGGCCGCACGCGGTTTGGCACAACGCGTGGTTTTGTGAGCGGCGCCTCGTGATTCAGAAATGGGCGTGTCCAGCTGACTGGACGTCTTCAAATTTTGGATCTTTTCACACACGACAGACCGTCGTTCGGTGGCCGGCGCCCGTGATGGATTTGATGGAGGCGTCCAGGGGCCTGGACGCCTCCAAAAATGTGTTATTTTTATTTTGATTTTATCTTTTATGCCAAGGCTGGCATTTTGACTTTTTTATACTTATTTTTATGGAGGCGTCCAGGGGCCTGGACGCCTCCATTAATATATATATTTTTATTATGTTTCTTATCCCAACTGGCATTTTATAAATATTTATTATTATTAGTTTTTATGGAGGCGTCCAGGGGCCTGGACGCCTCCATTAAAATATATATATTTTTATTTATTTTTGGGCCCTGAGAAAATAATAAAATAAATTAAAAAGATGGGGGCGTCCAGGGGACTGGACGCCCCCATTAAGACCCACCCGGGTCCTCAAATCAGGCGTCGGCGGCCGCCTGGTAGACCCCCTTCTTGATTCCGGAACCTCCTGATGCGTCCGACTGGTGTTGATGTCGTCCGAATGCCGTGACGAGACGATTCCGGATGCCAAAAAAGACAGAAGAAGACCCAAGAAAAGGAAGCACTCGAGCAATTCAAAATGCATAAGCCGTTGCGGGGCGTTGTATAGTAATATGAGACTTTCTCAGGAGACGTCAAGAATGGCGTGTCTACACCCGTGGTGATCCCCAGTGAGCCTTTGGGCTTTCTCCTCCTGTTGTGAGTGACACACCACCCAAGAGTCCACCTCTTCCAGCCCCATTATGACAACGCGCGCATATAGATTGTATATTGGATGAGTAGGTGACCACCACCAGGAACGGAGTCTATCGACACTTCTTAGAGCGTTGGAGAGGACGCCCGTGCCAGACGATGCCTAGATCACACGGAGAGCTCAAGCTTCGAGACCCTTACTCGATGGGGTCGAGTTCCTCTCACTCGGGGAGAATTGGTGCCGACACACACCACAGTACACGCCGATGGACGAGGACACGCCAAAGCCCCTTCAGCTCGAGGAGGATGTGGACGCATCGATCAAGCTTTCACCTTGATTCCACATTTTTTTAGCCTTGTGTCGGCCCTATTTAGTCCATGTGGACAATTACTATTGTAATGGGTCAAGAGTGGACAAGTGTGAAAAGGGCATAGTGGGAAAGGGTTACTAGTGTGAAAGGGTAATTAGGTGTGAAAGGGATCAAGGCTAGGTGTGAAAACAAATGGTGGCTAGGTGTGAATGCTAGAATGGAAGGTGGCTAGTGGAAAGCCCCCCCCCCTTTTTCTTGGTCCAAGGGTGGAATTCCCACCTCCCTTCCTTGACCATTTCCATTCCAACTTGGCCACTCCTCATGCCAATTCAAAATTGGCATCTTTCACCCCTCCCATTGCCTTGGTCGACCAAGACTCCTTGACAAGGATGGGAGGCCGCCCCTCCCCTCTCTCCCCCTCTCCCCATGCTATTCTCCAACCCCCTCTCCCCTTGCCATCCTATATATAAAGCCATGTATAGTGTTCTTGAAGAAGGAAATGAAAAAATTGAAGTTTTGAGAGAAAATTTGCAGAAGTGAGTGATTCCTTCTTCCTTTCTTGGGTATGAAGCTCAGGAGCCCTAGATCCCTTGACAGGATCTAGTTTGGGTGCAACTCCCCTTCCTATCGGTGCGACACCGAAGTTATCGTTCGATTCGTGCTTGTGTGCAGATCCAGATTTGCCCGCCCAAATCTCATCCCTATCTTCTAAGTCAACCACGGCCCCTTTCTGAATAGATCTGAGTCTGGTGATTTTACCAGAGGTATATCTGCCAGTCAGGAGCAATTCAGCACCAGTTTCGTCACAATCGGAGTTCGAGATCTCCGGTAATAATTCCGACGGTGAAGCCACGCAAATCTATCCGAACCTGCTGTCCAGATCTGACCAGATCTCAAATTCTCTGATACGAGAATTCTACGAATCTACTCTCAGATCCTAAAAATCTGAGATTTTCATTGGTCGTAGATCTTACTGTCTTCTTCCCACCGCCGCTGAGCACGTATCATTCTGAGATCCGTGCTGGGTGTGGCGTCGCTTTTGGTGAGACTGTGCAAGCCAACCTGTGCAGATCCGATCCAGAACTAGAGGCGACTTGCAGAAGCAGCCTCGCCTTCCTCTTTGCAGATCTGACCAAACCCCTTGGTCAGATCCTTTCTCCAGACATCACCGATGATCTCCGACAAGCGGCGATCCATTCAGACATCGGAGCTATTTATTCTGTAATTTTTAGTTTTCCTATGCAGTTTTGTGCAAGCAGAACCAGAGCCCTGGTGCAGGTGCTGTCACTCCCAGGTCTGATCAGATCTGATTGCGCCATTGGGCTGAAGTGTTCTTCATCCAGTTGTCAACATTTCTAATAAACGGCACCCTGATCGGACGTCGGATCCAGCCATACCAACTTCCGCAAGTTTGCTGCGCCGGGTGACTAGCGCGGGCAGAACCACTCGGCTTTCAATCGGCTCACCCGATCGGCCCCGACTCGCCTCCCTTGTCTCCTACGAGTGTGGCTCGTCAACCCGTGTTGCAATAGCCCCGAAATTTACTGTTGTAGCCCTTTACCTACCTGCGTGGAGTGGGCATCATGTTCTGAAATTGTACGGTTAATATTTGTATGTATCGGGGTTTGTCGAAATCGGCCGGGATTTCTTCCCCACGCGTTAGTCGTGGAGGTACGCGCAATGTTCCTACGCTCACATTGCTTATTTAGTATATTTTCTATCATACTGCATTTATGAGATTAGGGCTGTAGCCAATTTATAAATCATCGCGCTTGTGAGTTTGAGAACCCATCCCATAGCTAATCGAGCACCGAGCTTGAATTGAACACCCTAGGCGACAGTGGTTTCTTAATCGTTGTGATCCCGTGTTTCCCTCGTAGGGATGATCGTCAAGCTAGAGTGAGTTTCTTGTTGAGAGACGTCTCCACCCGAAGAACGCCACGGTGGTCAGCCGCCCGGCTTGCCTTTAGTATGCTAGTGCTGGCCGCACATCGAGTCCGCCGTACGTCTTAACCCAGTCGCGTCATCCGTCCCGCATCATAGGGGATGGGTAAACCGGGACCCGGGAAACGGGTTGAACACTGGCTAGTGCGGGGAGGAAACTAGAACCCGAGGTACGGTTATGCATATTCAACTGGTTTTATGCCTTATGGGAGTCACGTGGGCTTTACAAAGGGGCCGAAAGGGCCAAAATACAACTGGTGCAAGCCACGGGACAATTCTGACTCATAGGTCGATCCCCGGGTCGTTACAGGATAAAGCGGATTATCCACGTGTTTTACAGGGGCTCTCCTCAAGGAGCTTGGGACATGCCCGAATCGCCTGAGGGAGGCCAGACGTGGCTCAAGACGAGCAGTCGGGTCCGGGCCCAGCAGGCGAGTGTCTTCATGCCAGGGAGTTAGGGTCGGTCCCTGGAATGTTACTTCCGGGCGATGGTCCGGCTAACCCGGGACGGTCGGTGGTCGGCTCGAGGTGAGCGGAGGGCACGTGGTCCCATGACGGGGGTGATTTTGGCATTATGGCGTGTGCTTCATTGTCATGTCGCGTCATACGTGGGGGGACCCGATGTGCGGGTGTGTTCGCTGTTAACATAACACCTTGCATGTGGGGGGATGGACTTGAGTGAGACGGCTAGATGCCATGTGAGGGAAGTACGTTTGACATACCCTCGACGTATACGAGCCGATCAACAAGCCACCCAACACGCGTTTAGCTCCTCGCATCCATGTCGGAAGCCTTGGGGCTTAGGTCCTCGCGCTTGAAGGTCCGGTGTTAGCAGTTCATTCCCTGCGTGCTTGCCTCTATGCCCCTTGAGCTTCTAAGGGGGATTTTATAGGGAAGTTGAAGGGTCAAGGGGGTTTACGCGGACTGGATTGGGGGGTGCGATCTGGTCCGCGTAAACCCCCTGGAAATATTTTTTTTTTTTGTTTCTGAGTGGGGGAGGGAGGTTTACGCGAACCAGACCGGGGGGGTCTGGTCCGCGTAAACCCCCCCAAGGGGCTTAACGTGGACTGGGCTGGGGGTTTATTTTTTTATTAAAAAAATCTTTTTTATTTCTGGGGGGTTTACGCGGACTAGACTAGGGGGGACAGTCTGGTCCGCGTAAACCCCCCCCCTATGGGGGTTTACCCGGGCTGGAAAATGGGTTTGTTTCCCATTGAAAAAAAATTCTTTTTCTTTTCTGGGGGGTTTACGCAGACCAGACTGGGGGGGCAGTCTGGTTCGCGTAAACCCCCCCAGGGGGGTTTACGCGGGCTGGACATGGGCCTTTTTCACCTTTTGAAAATTCTATTTTTTGTTTTTTGGGGGGGTTTACGCGGGCTAGACATGGGGTTTTTTCCCCTTTTGAAAATTCTTTCTTCTGTTTTCTGGGGGGGTTTACGCGGGGTGGAAAGGGGTTTTTTCCCCATTGGCCTATAAAATCCTATTTTTGTCTATTTTGGGCCCACGTTGACTCCATGTGACCGCAAGAGGACAAAGGATACGAGCTTGGACTGATTGGTTGGCCGCTTATGCGCGTGGATCGGGGAGTTGACCCTTGTGATCCCGAGGCTGCATCTTCGCACGTTTCTCCACGTGGGTACGTCGATTGACCTCGAACGGGACTGGGACGGAGATGAACTCGAACTGGGACTGGCCGGGCTGGGTGAATGGGCCCCGCCCTGGGGGAGTTCGCCCCCACCTGGGTGCAGCCGAGCCTATGGCAAACTCCCCCCGGGCGAGCCGTGGCCGTGAGGGGTGGTCCCGGGGGCCCTTCCGTTGTTGTTTAGGGTTGTCCTTTGCAGGACTTTAGGCTCCCAGAGTGCTGGGATTGGCCCGTAGGGGTCAATTGCTCGGTGTTGTTGCTGCCGCTTGCAAGGTGTTCGGGGAAACTCCTGACACACCTCGGGTTACCGAACGGCTCGGGTAGCTGACTGGCGGGCCTTCGATTTTGCCCAAGGCCGAGGGTGAGAGCTCGCAGGAGTCGAGAGAAGGTGTTTTGGGTGTGTAGGCCCGGCCTCATGACGTATGCCGCGTTGACAGGGCAGTCCCGGGTTGGCCCGGAAGCTGAAAGTAAAAGGCTCGTCGCCGCATGTCTGAGGGTCGAGGGTGGGCCCGACTTGCTGGAGGGTTGTCGTAGAATAAGGCTGGTGTGTTGGGGCCGCGGGTCGGCCCCCGGCTTGCTATAAAATGGCTGGGATATGCGCGCCCCCGAAGTGTTCAGGGAAATTCTTGGCACACATGCATGGGCCACACGAACGTGCTATGCGTCTTTAAAGCCCGTGGTTGACTGAGATGAGTCTTCCTTGGACTTTAGAGGGCTGGGGGGTGGCGTCTTGGGAGTAGATCTCGGCCTTGTTGCTGGATGCCACGTGTCGTGGCTTGTGGTCAGGGCGCCCTCAGGTTAGCCCAGGTGTCTAACACCAATGGGTTTTTCGGATCATTTATCGGGTCAGGATCCGTGGGTTTCGGATCGTTTTGTGGGTCCTGGATCGCATTTTGCGATTTACGCCTGCTTTTGCCTGTCGGACCTTCAGAATCCTGTGTAGGGTGAATCATTGCGTTCTCCGACTCTGGGACGTTACCACTGCGTTGTGCATTTTCTGAGGATCGTGGGGAGTATTTTTCCCTATTTTTGGTATTTTTTGGATTTTCTAGATTTTCTATATAAGCACCCCCCTCTCTCTCTCCTCTCATTTTCTCTCACTCTCTCCCTCTCTCTTCTCTATCTCACATTCTCTCCCCTCCCCCTCTCTTCTCTCTGGGCGGCCGACGGAGACGGACGAGGGTGAGGTGGCGACGTTCGTGGGGCAAGGAGCGGCGTGGACGGAGCGAGGATGGAGGCGTGGTGGCGCGAGGAAGCTCGGGGGCGCGTTCCTGAACCGGCGGGGGTTTCGTGGGCGTTTTCACGTGGAACGGCGTCAACGGCGCATGAAATCTTTGGTGGAGGTAGGGGGATGGTTTCCTAACCCGTGTACTTCATTTCCTGTGAGTTTTGTAGCCCATGGTGAGCCGAGCATGGGTTATTTCTCGTTCGGGGGAAAAATCACATTTTTAGGGTGTGTGACGATTTCGTCGGATTGAGTGTCGTTTCCTCCATTTATTCCTTCCATTTTTGGGTTCTGGGGTCAGGGGAATGATCCCCTATGTTTTCCCCTTCGATTGGGATCGAATGGGGCGTGGAACCGAGCTCACGGCGGAGCTCGGTCTGCCTCTGCGAAAAAGTAGAGGGCGGCCACTTTGGTGGCCGCCGGTGCCCTGGTCTGGGCGGCCATGACCCTGGCCACCCAGGTCATTGGGTGGCCACAGGTCTGGCGGCCCAGGGGAGTGGGCAACCAGCAAGCTGGCCGCCCTCGGGGAGGCCCTGGACTGGGTAGCCCAAGTGGTGGCCGCCCAGCCCAGTGAGGTCCCGGGCCATCGTGTTTTGCATCCCCTTGTCCCGAGGTGTCCGTATGTGATACGATTAGCGTGAGAGGTGTCCAAATGATTCTTCATGATCCGGGAGGTATCGTGTTACCTCGATTAGTGTTCTCATAGGTTTAAGGGTCCGGGTGACCCTCTTGCATTTCAGTTGCATCGTGTTGACCCCCGGTCGACCCGGTTGTGACCCAATGGTCGACCTTCGGTCTCGTGGATGTCCCAGACACCCCGTGGGTTCTGTGTCCGTGTTTTGGGGTGTCTGGAGGTGCCGTGTTACCTCGAATAGCGTCCCCTTGGGTTTTATGGGTCCGGGTGACCCCTTGTGTTTCGAGCTTTCATGTTCTCACTAGAACGAGTCGTCGTGTATCAGCATGTGTGTGGTGGGTTATTCCCGCACGTCATTGGCTTTCCGATAGGTGGTTCCGTATGGGCCATGCGTATGGCCTTGGACTGTGAGTCCAGTCAACCAGCCTAGGGCTAGAGGTTTCCGCGTGTCCCTGAGATAAGGGATTAACATGGTGGCTCGTGAGCTACCTTGGGAATCATGTCACCGTGGTTTTAGACCTAGGGATAGGCTAGATTAACAGTGCTGTGCCGTTGTGTACGACGGTCTTGACCCGAGTCATGTGACTCAAGGATCGTTGGATTTGGTAGGTCTAGTGGGCTATCCAGAGCCTGGTGGCATCGTGCCACCTATCACTCCGCGTTACTCGCGATGGGTGCGTGCGTGATTTTCCATATTCATGTTTAGTGACTTCCCACTAGTCGTAGCCTTCTTACGACACGCATGTGCTGACCCACCTGGGAGTTTTGAAGCGGCTTACCCGAGAGAGACGATTTTTAGGCTGGTTACCGTAGGGCCCCTCACCTTTGCAGCCTGAGTCTGACTGGGGGGAAAACCAGTTAGAGGACCTGACCTAGAGAGGATGGTATGTGTGTGCACACATAGTTGGGGGCTGTGGATACGCGCTGATGAGCGCGACCCCAGCTAGTCCTTGTTCGTGGTACTAGTTACTGTGGTGTCTCTGTCTCAGCCTGGCGCGTCGCAGCGAGACACTTGAGGCGTGGACTAAGTCATCAGTGGACGCATCTAGCTTTGCTTCTGGTGGGCAGTGCTCCCGTCACGCTTGAGTTTCTCGTGCGTCAAGTTTTGCTTCACGTTTGCGAGACGTGGTTTTGTGTGGAGTCCCGGGTGCTTTCCCGAT
Source organism: Amorphophallus konjac (assembly GCA_022559845.1). Classification (NCBI taxonomy): domain Eukaryota; kingdom Viridiplantae; phylum Streptophyta; class Magnoliopsida; order Alismatales; family Araceae; genus Amorphophallus; species Amorphophallus konjac. The sequence goes on from JAHNEJ010003488.1 coordinate 37,786, forward strand.
GCTGATGTCCAGGGGTTCCAGTGAGCGTCACCGAGGGCTTTCCCCTAGGTAGCGTTGAGTTCCCAACAGCGTGGTCATTTTCCTAGTAGCGTGACTAGGGTGGGTTGTTGTCTGGTAGTCCCCTGACTGTGAGATCGGGGTGCGTGTTTTCGTGTACAGTAGGAGCAATTGTAGTGCCGAGTTTTTATCGGCCACCGATTTGTTGTTCTTGCTGTTACTATTGTTCTAGTTGTTGCTGCTTTCGTTACCGCCGTTGTTTACGGTTGGGGTTCCGCGGGACCCCTACTAAGCCAGTGACAGGAGGCTCACCCCTGCGTTTCAGGTGCGGCGGTTCTTCCTCGAGGTTTGAGAGTGATGTTCGAAGGTTCTTAGTCGCCAGCTTGCCAGGCCGAGTGTTCACTTGGCATTGGGTACGTTCTTCTGCCTTAGGCTATACTTTCTGTTGGACTGGACTCTGTTGTAGTTGTTTATTTTTGTTATTATATCTATTGTCCTGCTATATTTCCTATTTCTGTGTACAACACACCTATCTTTTTAGCCCTTTCGAGCCCCGACTCGTGGGCAGTGGGCCAAGATTCGAATGGTATCGGGCTCCTTTCCCGGTATCTGGATCTTGGGTCGCTACAGTTGGTATCAGAGCTATGGTTGTGGTGTGTACATGGGAATTCGAGATATTACAGTGATCAGAGTCCGTAAGGTCTAGTACAGTCGGCAGCTGGCATAGGTTTTATGTTTGTTTTCCGTTTGGTTTTTCGCGTAAGAGCTTGAGGGCGCGGCATTGGCGCTGTGACAGTGGTTGTTATTTCGTTGGAGTGTCGGTGTGGGGCCCAAGGGATGTGATAAGAGAGATTTCTTCCAGATGGGTGGTGGCTCTAGTTGTACTGTGTTGGACAGAGGTCGCCGGTAGGTGTGTTGCTGCGGTGCGGCGTTCACGGAATCTACAGCGAGGTCAGGTGGCTGGTGTGGAGTGTTCGTGATTAAGTGGCCGTGAGCGTGCTCTGAGGGAGCTGTTATTGGTTTGGCCACTCCAGCTTGAGGTTTATCCAGCCCCTGAGGTGTTGATATTGTGATTTGAGGTGACAGAGCGGGTGCTCTGGTCGAGAGATGTGCTCGGATGAGCGGAGGATCTTCTTGGTGAGCTGCTGATTATCGAGCTGAAGTCCCACAATCAATGACACCCAAGAGGGGGGTGAATTGGGTGATAACAAATTTTAAGAAACTTTTGGCTTTTTACAAAATATGTGATAAACAATAATTAGCAATTGAAAACTACTTAACCAATTCTCTCAATCTTTCCGTTCCCACACGACCATACAACGAAAATAAACAAACCACACAAATAACACACAATGCACAGTGGTTTTTAAGGTGGTCCGGATGCAACGACGGTAATCCTACGTCCACCCCTCACCAAATTCGGTGAGGCTTCACTCGGGGATAAATCTCCAAACGGAGACAACGCTCCAAACACACACGTAGGACGACGCCTGCCCACACACACGGGGACGCGCCCCAATACACACACACACACACGGAGACGAAGTCTCCAACACGATCCAACAAGCGGATCAACAAAACAAACATCCGCTACCACAAGTGCAGCACTCCACACACACAAACACAAGATCTGGATAAATCCACACACACACGTAGATCTAAGAAGACCTACGCACACACGAATAGAACACCACGACCATACACGACCACGGATCTTACTTGATCCACACACACACACACATATCTTTAGATTACAAAGAACAAGACTTGAAATTCAAAACACCAAGACCAATAGAGCAGAGTTTAGAAATCTCCTGGTTTGGTTTCCCCCTGAATGTATGATGTAGAACTTAGAACAATGCTTCCTGCTTCACTTAAATGGCTTGGTTGATCTCCCTTGAATTCTTGCTTGCTTCTTCACTTCCTTGAAGGTTGCTAGCTTCAGATCTAACCTTGAGTCACCTTGAATCACCTTGAATCACCTTGGGTTGATGGAGAGATTTAAGGATGCAGATTTGATCTCCCTTGAGGGCTTGCTTGCTTCTAAACTTACTTGGAGATTGATGGCTTCAGATCTAACCTTGAATCCCTTGGAATGGATGAAGAACTCTAGCCCGAAGCACTGTTCACGAAGGTGCTATAGTACCCGTGAATCACCTCCTCTAGCCTCCCTTGATCTCTCTTGTTCCAATTGAAGCATTAGGGTTTCAACCCTTCTTGTGTAGGTTTTATAACTTTTGAATGGTCCATGGACATCCTCCAGACCAGATCCACATTTTGTGGATGATTGGGTGTCATTAGGATTAAAGAAATACAAAGAGGATGGCTCTTCTCGAAGTGGAGAACAAAGTCAACTTTTGTTGGCTCGGGGCTGGCAGTCCACCTATGGAAGCTGGCGGTCGACCGCTACTGAGAAACCCTTTAGAAATTTGATCCCTAGACTTTCGGTCGACCGCCAGTTCTACAGTATGAGACTTTTCGCGTTTGATGATTCTGGTTGACCAGAATGACCTAGTCCTGCAAAGTTGAAGTGTTAGCCCAATGAAATACATCCAAATAACAGTGACTTTAAGTAGATGTTTATTTCATACATTTGGGGGTTGGATATCACTTGGTTTATACATTAGAAACATCAAGACCAATTGAGCATGTTACCATGATTGGAATGAGAAACTAATGCATTTGAAGAGTGAGCTTGTAAGTTATCAAACCAAGTTATCATTGTGAACCTCAAATATCATGAATGAAGTTTAGAAATGAGAGGTATATGGAATACCCATGGTGAGATTGATGACTATGACAAGGTAAGAATCTTACCAATGGTGCTTGACAGTAAATGACATATACCACCTGTAATGAATTGTAGAGGAGCAGGGGGTGCTTATCCACACGTTTGGTTCACCATGTTACTGCCATGAGTTTGATCATGCATGCAAGATAGTCAGGGTTAATACCATGCTTGTTGACATTAAAGGGGTTATGAAACCTCTTGCCTCTTGTAGAACCAACATATGCAACCAGCATAAACAACACAATGAATAAACACAATCATCAAGAACATGTGTAATCAACCATAAGTTTAGTTATCATCACGTAATCACACATTAAGTTTAGTTATCATCAAAACCATAACTTAACAATTACAACAATCATCAAAATCATAACTTAACAATCTCCCCCTTTTTGATGATGACAAACTTATTGATGATGATAAACTTAATGATAACTTATTAATCATGATACAACAGAATGGCACATATATTCGTCTCCCTTTGTCACACACAATCATCAATTTTTCACCCCCTTTGACATAATCAAAAAGCGGGATAATGCAAATCTATCTCCCACAACAACAGTATCAAGCTAGCTGGAAGAAGCCAAATAAGCAATAGCTCATCTTATCAAATCAGAAGAAACAATGGCAAATCATAGACGAACAAATCAATATGATTCCAATCAGAGGGAACCAATTTGTGATTATTCTCACAAATCAATATGATACCATCCAAAGTAAATACAGTCAAGCATGTATTGATACCAATTGAAGGTGGTGATTGGCCTCAAGGATATGAACCAGTGGAGGAAGATGTTCACAGGATGAGGTGTTCAGCATGATAGCATATAAGATCTAGATCCCATGTCAGATTTTCACAACAAACATGAGCAGGAGGACATATCAAAAAGAATTTCTTTGATTTTCAAATTTTCTGATTTTTGTATTTAGGTTTAAAATGCATGAAACGTAAAGCAAGCATATAATTACATGAAAATCGACTAGGGCAAAAGATGAGTTCAAAGACCATGTTGATTATTCCTATGTGGGGGTCACAAAGTTTGGTTCCCATGACACAAAATGAAGGCAAATACCCCCATAGCAAGAGTAAAGAAATTGAAGTTCAAAATTTTGGAATTTTGTTGATTTTTTGATTTTTACATTTTCTGTTTAAATGCATGAAGCTATGTATATGCAGATGATGACTCATGAAGTGCACACAATGCAACCAAACAGTTACATATAAACATACATACAATCTCCCCCGTACATATATAAGAAGGGAATGGATATAAGAAAGATGTAAGAGAGTCATGCTAACCGGAATGCACATGTGTAGCACATGGGAGATTGTACAATCATATAGGAGATTCATGCAATTGCAAAAGCAGTCAACCAGTTTTATGAATACATAATGAATCAAATTTCCGGATGTGTAAGTGAGTAACATGAAAAATGATAGTTGCAATATGGATATTCAGATTTTTAGATTAACATAATGAGACAGACTGCACTTCAATTTTGAGAACAGCGTATTGGAGGCTACGCTCTACCACAATGAATTTTCACCAATATTTTTCAACTCAACCAATATCACATGATAGTCAGAATTTTTCAAGAGTGATCATGTTCAAATAATTCTTTTTTACATGAGTAGACGCATGGAGCTCATGCCAGAATCTCCGGTTACTCAGAATATTGAATCATTTCACCTCATTTTGAACAGAGATACTAGTCAACACTTTTCAGATATGAACCACATCACGTCTCAGGTGACATGTGCCCAGTTTACTCAGTGAGACCAAGCATTACTCTATCTTTCATTTTCATTTTAGATTTTTACAACAAGGATGGGTAGGCAGCTTTTTCCTCAACTGTCTCTTCAACATACATGCAGCAAGTTTAACATCTCGAGAGTGTTGAAAAGAAATTCATATATCCTTATCATTAACACTCATTTTCACATTTGTGCAAGAATTGTGCGAATTTAATTCAACATGTATACCGAAAATATCATGAATACATAACAGTGCCGCTCCCCCTAAATAGATGCACTTATGAAATATAACTCCCCCAGAGTGTACGACATGAAGCACTCCAATAATGACTCAAATGCAGCATTATTTAGCAAGAAGGGATAAGGCTATAGAAGTGTCAAATGATGGGGTTAAATATCATATAATAGCACACAAGCACACATTGGGAGTTTATGTAAATGCACTATGACATGCATGCGAGCAATGTGATGTCAATTTGATACCAATGGAATGGACAACTTGATACCAATTGAATGGATGCCAACTGAATGAACTAAGTGCGACTAATGCATGAGTTCTAATGCAATACAACGTATGAGTATATAAGAATGCGATGCAATGTGCAAAGTGATTCAGGCTTTTGACTTTCATTTGTATGATCTAAAAGCACCTTATGCATTGAATTATGATGCATGCAACCTATAACTATGTGAGGGTGGAATGTAAGTTATTTTGGTAAGATGAGAGCTTTATTTCCAATCCAATGTGACAACTTCCACATGAGACTATTCACATTCAATTAATAGATCAAACAAGCATTTTTTTGACATGATCTTTATGAATGAGGTTGCATACATGATCAAAATTAAGCTATGCAACCCAATTTTCAGAATTGTTCAAAATTAGATTTTCAAGAGCATTTCACAAGTTTTGAAATTAAAAATCATTCACAAGCCAAATATTTGAATCATGAGCAAAAATATATTTTCAATTGAAATAACTCAATTCAAAGATTCATTCATGGATCAACCATTTGACTTTTCTGAGTTCTAGTACGAGGCGGAGAACGTTGATCCAAAGACCAACTCACGCATAGTGAGAGTTCACAGGTGGATGTGACCCACCTTTTCACTGCTCAGTATTTGATATACCAGATACTCAATTAGGCTCAAATGTCATCATGCAATTCAAATTGAAAAATATTCAAAGCCAATCACTTTATTCACACTTCTCAAGATTTTCAATTTGATTCAACCACTTAAACAAGTCCATCACAGGATGCTGGTAAATGACAGATCAGGTTTGTAGAATCAATACATGTCATTTGAATATGTCACCAAGTGATAAAGATGGCCATTGCATGAATTGATAAGGTTGAATTACCTTAGTTTAGGAGACAAGATTGGAAGCCTTCAATCACTAAGATCGCCAACCTCACGATGGTTGATATTTCAGATTTACTTTCTTACCTTTGCCTTGAGAATCCATTTTCTTCCAAGCCTTTCACCTGCAATCCAAAGAAGAATGAAATTCAGTTTACTCATGAGAGTATTTTGAAGTCTTCTTGCATAATCCCTGCAAAATCTTCACAAAAGGCATTATTAGTAGTTCCAAAAGAAATATCATTCTCATATACTCAAACCACTAAAATGTCTTTTACCTGATTTATCTTGTGAGATGTGTTTGATCAACTTTACCTATTTAACCTGTTCTTAATCAAAAGATGCGGGCTTTTCATACCATGCCTTGGGTACTTACTTTAGCACGTACAAGGACTTTCACCAACTTGTGCTTAAGTCGATCCTGGAGATTGTTCTACACAAAGTATCCCATCTTCTTGTAGCAACTTGATAGAGTTCTCATCATTTTCATCCTTGTAAGGTATTCCTTTCATTGACTCAAGCTTGGCCATGACTAGCCCTGCATCATTTAGATTTTGGGAGTATAATCTACATCCAATGACAAGAGGACTTGAGTTGTCAATTTCGATTCAAATTTATTGACAATGACATGACAACTTATTTTAACAACCAACATCCCCTAGACAGCTCTAAATATAGTGCATGACTGTGTGAACCCAAACATTAAGCCTATATGACGAATGCAGTTGTTCCCCCTTAGAGTGTGTATGAATGTGATATGCTCAGTAAAAATCCAATGCCATATGCAGCCTTTTAAGTAAATGACTCATACTACCAGGCGGAGAACTTAGATCCGAAGATTACCTCACGCGTAGTGATAGTTTTCAGACATGCTTAACTTACCCTTCCACATATCACCATTTGATATACTATGTAGTCAAGGACGATGAAGGCAGGATGATTTGTAATGCATTATGGCATAAATACACAATGTTCAACTTTTGCATGACAGAGTGTGAAAGTGTATGCAAACTCAATATATGTAGTGAAATCATGATCTGAAGAATCTTCAAGCTCTCCTACAACAAGATGCTATATGACAAGTGATATATACACAAATATGCAAATAATCATGAATGGAATTCATGTACGGACATATGCAAGACTACATGACTATATGACTCAAAATGAATCAAAACCTTACACAGTCACTGGAGAGAGTAGGAGAGATATCACATGAGTGCTCATATTCAATTTTTGATTTTTCTTCCAATCTGACTTATGCCACTTGGCCGTGTGCCTTACCTTCTTGATGAAAACAGATTTCATACTTTACATTCTCAAGGCACACCTGCAAAATAGATTTCTCATTTGGCCTTCTTAGGTACCCAAATCTTTTTGGGTCCTTGTGGGTTAGCAGCAACTTTGGCATGCAATTTCTAATTTTTAACAACATTCAAGTCATACTTTTTCATGAGAAAATAATCATGCTTAATATTCCCAGATTTGTCAAAGTGATGGGGGGAAGCACGTGGCATCACATTTTTCCTTCTCATTGGTTCTACTGATTTGTGTGTGTGAGCATGATGTATTGAGTGGGAGCTCTTTCTCTTCAATAATAACCAGCAATGTGAAGTTGTATGACCCCTTTTACCACGGTGATTGCAATGCATGAACGATTTTGTGGTAAATGATTACTTTAAATTATTCAAAACAGCTTGGTTTCTACATGCTCTCAAGTCATCATTCTTCATAGTGAAACAATCATGCATCAGGTGTCCAAGTTTTTCACAGTAAAGACAAGACATGTTTCTTTTGTTGGATGCATGGGATTTCGCATGAAAGTTTTTAGCATGCACATTTTGAACATTCACACTATTTTTCAGATTGGCTTGAGTTCTTGGCACAATGGGTTGTTGGGAGTTAGATTTAGAGGTGCTGGGTGTACATGTGCTATGAATAAATGAAGTGTATAACTTGCTTCCAAATTTTTTCTTGTTCATAGGATTAAACCCCAGCCCTTCTCTTTGAAAGTTCACTTTCATCCCCAACAATTTGTCTAAATTTCTTTGACCATTCATAAATCTAGACAGTGAAGCATTCAAATCAAGGATTTCAGATTCAAGAGATGCAACGTGCAATTCATAGGAAACCATCTTATTTTCACACGAATTGACTTGTTCATATAAAGTAGCATTAATGGTTTTATAACTTTCAATTTCTTGCAACAAAGTATGCACTTTTTCAGATTCATCAATATTCCTTTTTCAAGAATCAACAATCTTTCAGAAATGGTCTTATTCAATTCCTTCAGTTTCTCATTTTCTTTAACAAGCTTCTCATCATGAATCAGTTCATTTATCAAGGTTTGATCATCGGCCATTGAATTTAGCTTACCTTTCAACTCTTTATTTTCATTTCTTAAGGAGCTGATTTGATCTTTATGAAATTCAATGTCGAACACATGAGCCTCAATCATTTCCTCTAAATGTGAGCATTTTTTACATGAGGAAACACAGTTATTTTGTTCAACACTTTTTCTCAATTTCTTATTTTTAGATTTTAACTTCTTGTATCTTTCAGCAAGATCATCATATGCAATCAACAAATCTTCATAGCTAAGTTCATCTTCATTATCAGAATCAGAATTTACCATTGAACTTGAGCCACTTTCCTGATCACTTCCTTGACCACTCGTTCCTGCCACAAGACATTCGTCTTCATGCTCTTCCTTGAAGTCTGCTAATCCATCAAATATTTTCTTCGCAGATCTGCAATGGGAGATAAAAGAAAATTGATTAGAATTGACTGCAGCAGTAAATAACTTTAAAACTAAACAAGTTTGATCATGTTTAAGCTTTTGATTTGTAGCCCATACACTATTGTCCTTAGGCAATTCATATGGACCATGTGAAATAAGCTTCCATAGCTTTGGGTCATATGAGTTGACAAGATTACACATTTTACCTAACCACAAATCAAAATTGCAACCATCAAACACGGGTGGAGAGTTCAAGGTGTACATCATGGTAGTCATTGATCTGGATCACTCTAGATCATTAGATCTATGAAATTAGAGCATTGGCTCTGATACCAATTGAAGTCCCGCGATCAATGACACCCAAGAGGGGGGTGAATTGGGTGATAACAAATTTTAAGAAAACTTTTGGCTTTTTACAAAATATGTGATAAACAATAATTAGCAATTGAAAACTAATTAATCAATTCTCTCAATCTTTCCATTCCCACACGACCATACAACGAAAACAAACAAACCACACAAATAACACACAATGCACAGCGGTTTTTAAGGTGGTTCGGATGCAACGACGACAATCCTACGTCCACCCCTCACCAAACCCGGTGAGGCTTCACTCGGGGATAAATCCCCAAACGGAGACAACGCCCCAAACACACACGCAGGATGACGCCTGCCCACACACATGGGGACGCGCCCCAATTCACACACACACACGGAGACGAAGTCTCCAACACGATCCAACAAGCGAATCAACAAAACAAACACCCACTGCCACAAGTGCAGCACTCCACACACACAAACACAAGATCTGGATAAATCCACACACACACGTAGATCTAAGAAGACCTACGCACACACGAATAGAACACCACGACCACACACGACCACGGATCTAACTTGATCCACACACACAGATATATCTTGTAGCCCGTGGTGAGCCGAGCGTGGGTTATTTCTCGTTCGGGGGAAAAATCACGTTTTTAGGGCGTGTGACGATTTTATCGGATCGAGTGCCATTTCCTCTGTTTCTTCCTCCCATTTTTGGGTTCTAGGGTCAGGGGAATGATCCCCTATGTTTTCCCCTTCGATTGGGATCGAATGGGGTGTGGAACCGAGCTCACTGCGGAGCTTGGTCTGCCTCTGCGAAAACGCAAAGGGCGGCCACTTAGGTGGCCGCCGGTGCCCTGGTCTGGGCGGCCATGACCCTTACCGCCTAGGTCACTGGGCGGCCACAGGTCTAGCCGCCCAGGGAGTGGGCGACCGGCAGGCTGGCCGCCCTCTGGGAGGCCCTGGACTGGGCGGCCAGCTCGATGGCCGCCCAGCCCTCTAGGCGGCCCAAGTGGTGGCCGCCCAACCCAGTGAGGTCCCAGGCCATCGTGTTTTGCATCCCCTTGTCCCGAGGTGTCCGTATGCAATACGTATTAGTGGGAGAGGTGTCCGAATGATTCTTCGTGATCCGAGAGGTATCGTGTTACCTCGATTAGTGTTCCCGTGGGTTTAAGGGTACGGGTGACCCTCTTGCGTTTCGGTTGCGTCGTGTTGACCCCCGGTCGACCCGGTTGTGACCCAGTGGTCGACCTTCGGTCTCGTGGATGTCCCGGACACCCCGTGGGTTCTGTGTCTATGTTTTAGGGTGTCTGGAGGTGCCATGTTACCTCGAATAGCGTCCCCATGGGTTTGGTCCAGGCAACCCCTTGTGTTCCGAGCTTTCGTGTTCTCGCTAGAACGAGTCACCGTGTATCGGCATGTGTGCGATGGGTTATTTCCACACGTCATTGGCTTCCCGATAGGTGGTTTCCATGTGGGCCGTGCGTATGGCCTTGGACTGTGAGTCCAGTCAACCAGCCTGGGGCTGGAGGCTTTTGCGTGTCCCTGAGACAAGGGATTAACATGGCGGCTCGTGAGCTGCCTTGGGAATCATGTCACCGTGATTTTAGACCTAGGGATAGGCTAGATTAACGGTGTTGTGCCGTTGTGTACGACGATCTTGACTCGAGTTGTGTGACTCAAGGATCGTTAGATTTGGTAGGTCTAGTGGACTATCCATAGTCTGGTGGCATCGTGCCACCTATCACTCTGCGTTACTCACGATGGGTGCGTGCGTGGTTTTCCGTATTCACGTTTAGTGACCTCCCACTAGTCGTAGCCTTCTTACGGCACGCGTGTGCTGACCCACCCGGGAGTGGTGGAGCGGTTTACCCGAGAGAGACGGTTTTTAGGCTGGTTACCGTAGGGCCCCTCTCCTTTGCAGCCTGAGTCCGACTGGGGGGAAAACTAGCTAGAGGACCTGACCTAGAGAGGATGGTCTGTGTGTGCACACATAGTTGGGGGCTATGGATACGCGCTGACGAGTGCGACCCCAGCTAGTCCTTGTTCGTGGTATTGGTTACTGTGGTGTCTCTGTCTCCGCCTGGGGCGTCATAGCGAGACACTTGAGGCGCGGACTAAGTCATCAGTGGACACATCTGGCTTTGCTTCTGGTGGGCAGTGCTCCCGTCACGTGACGTCAGTTTCCCGTGCGTCGAGTTCTGCTTCACGTCTGTGAGACGTAGTTTTGCGTGGAGTCCTGGGTGCTTTCTCGATGCCGATGTCCAGGGGTTCCAGTGAGCGTCACCGAGGGCTTTCCCCTGGGCAGCGTTGAGTTCCCAACAGCGTGGTCGTTTTCCTAGTAGCGTGACTAGGGTGGGTTGTTGTCTGGTAGTCCCCCGACTGTGAGATCGGGGTGCGTGTTTTCGTGTACAGTAGGAGTAGCTGTAGCGCCGAGTTTTTATCGGCCACCGATTTGCTGTTCCTGTTGTTACTGTTGTTCTTGTTGTTGCTACTTTTCGTTACCGCCGTTGTTTACGGTTGGGGTTCCGCGGGACCCCTACTGAGCCAGTGACAGGAGGCTCACCCCTACGTTTCAGGTGCGGCGGTTCTTCCTCGAGGTTCGAGGGTGCTGTTCGGAGGTTCTTAGTCGCCAGCTTGTCGGGCTGAGTGTTCACTTGGCGTTGGGTACATTATTCTACCTTAGACTGTACTTTCTGTTGGGATTGGACTCTGTTGTAGTTGTTTATTTCTGTTATCATATATGTTGTCCTGCTTTATTTCCTATTTCTGTGTACACCACACCTATCCCTTTTAGCCCTTCTGAGCCCCGGCTCGTCGACGGCGGGTCAGGATTTGAATGGTATCGGGTTCCTTTCCCGGTATCCAGATCTTGGGTCGCTACAGGGTGGCTTGGTTGAAAGCGGGTAAACCCGCAAGCTGGGTGATCGGTGGTGGCCCCAATCAACTGTTGATGATGTCGTTGGTCACGGTGAACTCGTTAGGACCCTTGATTGGGCTCGGTGTGTCGTAGAAAGGGCTGGGTGAACAACGCCTTAAAGGTGTTCGGGGAAATCCCTGAGCCTTCATTTCTTGTTATTTTGCTGGGAAAATGTCAGGTATAACAATGACTAACCTGTGTGTTCAAAAACCAGACCAGAATTTATTGACGATAAGAAGATAAGTATTTGAACTTCAGTTGGCAAGAGGAGAATCTTTGAACATAACAAGCAGCTTATGACCTTTGCAAAGTAATTACACAGATTCATTGAGCTGAAACTAAGTCATGGTCATCATTCAAAAACATTATTGCAACAGTGACCGAACAATTCCACAGTTCAGAAATTTTTGCCTTGTTGAAATAAGAAAATTTTTCAGATTCAATTTGAAAGCTATGCAAATCAAAGGCAAATTGATTTCACTCATAATACATGATTTCACATAAGCCAAATAATTGAGTTTCTGAATTTTGGTACTAGGCAGAGGTCTTGATCCAAGGATCTAACTCTCGCATAGTGTTAGCTTCCTGACATACTTAATCTGTCATTTCACATAACACCATTTGATATACTAAATATTCATACAATGAGATCTTGTATGACTTGTGAAGAATTCAGAACATAATATGAGAAACATAACAGAATCACATAAGTAAAAATATCAAAATCATCAAATTTGACAATAAAGAAAGGCAAGGTCGGGGTTTTACCAAATGAGTGTGTCTTGTTCCTTTTTATTGGAATCCCTTTATTTTCTATTTATTTCAAGGCACACCTGCATCAAGATCAACTCATTTGACAGATTTAGGCACCCAATCCCTCTTGGGTCCTTGGAGGTTAGTAGTATTTTTGGGAAACACATTCTTCTTCTTTTTCATTACCTCCATGTCATCCTTTTTCATGATTCTGCAATCCTCAAGCATGTTGGGGTGCAAGGCCCAGATTCAGAGGGGGGTGAATGAATCCCCGATAAAAAATATTGCAGAATTAAAATCTCAGATGGCTTAATCAATTGAGCACTCAACAATAAGCTGTCACACAGAATAGACTTTTAACTAAACTCAATATAAACTAATGAAACAACGGAGCTTCTCTCTTTTCACAACCATGAACTGAGAAACCAGACTCACACAACAGAAGAAGTTCTACTGAGCGTATGAACAAGCACTTCACAATCAAGTTAACTCCCCAGGATAACACAAATAATCACGCATGCATAACCTGTGAATAGGAGGTAGATGATATGGAGTAGAACGCAAAAGCAAACCATAGAACACCAGGATTTTTAGGTGGTTCGGTCCACAGACCTACGTCCACCCCTCACTCCAAACCGGAGTGAGGCTTCCACTAGCAAAAGCTAGAACCGCAGACTCAGTCTGCAAACAGGTGCTGTCTAACAGCTTGGCCAGGGGAACAACCTCCCCTCTTCCTCCAACCCGGAGGGCAACCCTAGTGACACACAATCATTAGAAACCAGAGACAAACGTCTCTCTTCCTCCAGACCAGGAGGGAACCCACAGGTAGCAACCACTACCTGCAAACCCGGAGTCAGAGACTCCCTTCCTCTGAAACCCAGAGGGAACCACTAGTGACACACAGTCACTAGCAAACCGGAGAACAAATCTCCCTTCTCCTAAGACCACAGGAGGAACCCCGACCTTACTACAGAGTATCAGAAAAAAGCAAGCCAAGGAAGTGTAAAGTAAAAACAAGAAACGAAAATACAGCAATCAGAAAGCTGGAAATGAAATCCACAAAGTGTAGCTCGTCAAGGAGCAATCTGGCTTGGATTTGATCCAAATACCAGAAGAACAAATCTTCAATGAAGGCTTCAGTTCTCTACTCTTCTGTCTCTTTTTCTCTCGATCCTCCCAAGCTCTCTCTCTCTCTCTCCTTTTCTTCTGCAACTTCTTTCTTCTTCTCTCTACTTCTCTTCCTCTTTCTTTTTCTTCTTCTTCTCTGTTTCTCTTCTTCACTCTTTTTCTTTTTCTTCTGGATCGTGCAGGCTCTCTCTCTCTGCTTCTATTCTTTCTATCACGATCTCCTTCTCCTGATGGAGAAGTCTTCATTTTATAGCAGCACCAGCAGGAGCAACACTGGGCGTGTGATTCCCACGCCTTCCCGTCCAGAAGGTTCCTCCACGTGTCATCATTCTGTCAGCCCTTCCAGCCTCGGATCACGTGCCAGGCATCTGCCAGTTTAATGACAGAGTTACTTCAGTCGATCAAGCAGAGATAAAACATTCTGTACTGACTTTATGTATGTATAAAACGACCGATGTATAGACATGTCACAAGGGAGTGTATAGGCTTAGTGTGCACGCGAGAACGATGTACAGACTTGACGTTTACGTGCATGAGAAAACAATGTACAGACTTGCTGTGCCTAGAGTTTAAGCATGGATGCACAATGCACAAGCTAAGTGTGTGCATGTGTGGACTTTGAGTGCATGCGACAGCAATGTATAGACTTTGAACGCGTGCAATGCAGCAAGGCAATGTATAGACTTTATGTGCAATGCAAAGGCTGTACTGACTTCGTGTGCGTGCTAAAACAGTGAACGTAGGTAAAGATAGGAATGTATAGACTTGCACATATGCATGAACAAGTGGCGATGTATAGACTTGGCCAATGTACAGACTTAGCAGCGAGATGCATACACATGCCGTTAACAAGACGATGTACAGGCTTGAGAAACGATGCATGCACAAGACAATGTACAGACTTGGTCTTGCGACCACGGGCTGTACAGACTTTGAGAAACGATGCATGCACAAGGAATGTACAGACTTTGTCTTGAGTATATGAAGCATGAAGTGATGTGCAGACTTGACCGATGCAATGGACTTTGTGTGCATGCGAAGGACGTTGTACAGACTTGCCACCAGGAGTTGTATAGACTTCATTTGTGAGGTTGCACAAATGCAGATAGGGAAGTCTACACATTGAATCATGGATGCTCGGACATTCAGTCAACCACTATACAGACTTGTGTTCATGCAGCAATGTATAGACTTGATGAGATGATGCATGAACAAGCCACAACGCATGTATAGACTTAGACTTTGAGTTGCAGCAAATGGACAATGTATAGACTCTGCGTGTGTGCTAGCAGACGATGTACAGACTTTGAGTTTGTAGCAAATGAGGAATGCACCGACTATGCATGGCAAGCTATGCAACCAATGTATAGACTTGTGTGTTGCAGCAACCAGCCAATGTACAGACTTTGTGTTGCAGCAACCAGCCAAGGTACAGACTTTGTGTTGCAATGTACAAGACGATGTACAGACATAACCTGAGCATGGGCTGTACAGACTTTAAATGCATGAAACACATGATGCAACAAGACTCTGTACAGACTTAATAACGTGCATACAGGACCTCATATGCAATGAGCATGCAACAGTGTATAGACATCATATGCAGTGAATCAAGCATCGACTATATGGCATGCAACTGATGAATGCACTGATGTAGTGTATGCATATGGCAGATATTGAACCGATGCAATGTGCAAGACTTCCACAAACAGGGAAATGCATAGACCTTAAACCATGACTCATAGTATGACAGGAAAATGCATAAACCTTACAGATGTATATATATGAATGCTTTATGATGTGACAAAATGACTGAACATCGCATGGTGACTCACAGTGTTTGACTCACATCAAAACCAATCATCAAAATCACAGGGGCACAATAATCTCCCCCTTTTTGATGATGGCAACACTGTGAGTCATTCTGATGACTCAAACTATTCTCCCCCTTTTACTTCATCAAAAAGAAGATAGTTTGAGATAGCAAAAGAAACCCGCATGCAATGAATGAATGAAAGTCTCCCCCTTTGGCAATAATCTCCCCCTTTGACTTCAGAAAAAAAATATTAGTACAACCATATGCCCCTTTGGCAATAATCTCCCCCTTTGACTTCAGAAAAAAAATATTAGTACAACCATATGTATGACTCAAACCAATTGGGAGGTATGAATGCAGAGATGCAGATGCAACAAGAAATGCAAGATCTCTCCCTAAATATATGAATGCAAGCATGATTCATATGACAAGGAAGCTCCCCCTGAATAAATGGAGTCTTATGAGATGGATGAGAAGGAGACCACAGAGGCAATCAAGGATAAGTTCTGGTCATGATGAATCAAGGACAGTGAGCAAAGGAGTTTCAAATATGGAAATCATGACTTTAAGATTTTCAAGGAGATACCAATCTCATAAATCCAACACAGAATTTTTCAAAGTCTTCCATTATAAGGGCTTATGAATGAACTTTATTGATCAGCATGGTTTAAACATGATGTATGCAATGTTTGTCAATAAAATTCTGTATTTATATCTAAAATCAGGGTTTAATAAAAATGAACCAAGCCCTCATATTTATATCTTGAATAACCTCCCTTTCTCTTACACAATCAAATTTATTGACTTCTTTCGGAATTACATTCACTAGTATTGAGATCAAGCAATTATGAAGTCATGTGATTTTATCTAGGGTTATAGCAATTTGATTTTTGCATCAATATTCAAATATTACAGTTTTTTCAACAAATTTTCATGCTACAAATTTCACGAGCACTCTAGTTCAGTGCACACCTTGTAACTAGAGGATATACGTTGATCAGACGCCAATATCCCTAAGCACTTAGTGTGACTAACAGGCATGCTTTATATTAACAGAGTTAACATTTACACCTCATGACATACCTCAACTCATTTCTTTGATGAGTGAGATGTATTTCTCAGTGTGCATGCCATTGCTCTGCCAGATTATCAATCATTCTTAAGCAGAGTTAACTATGGCACCTCATGACACAGTCCTTTGGACATGGTTTCTCAGTGACCAAAGTCATTGCTCTGACAACTATTTACCCTTTAGACATTTCAGAAAGCTCATTTGCTTCACATCAATACTAATTGCATGTACTTAACCAAATAAAGCCATGTATTCAATAGTGCAGATTTCAGAAGTTTTTACAAGACACAGCATGAAACAGTTGGTTAAAGTTTATTAAAACACGATTTAGATATTTTTAAGAGATTTAAAGTCAAACTTAATGAATACATTAAACTTAAACCAGCTGAGTTATTTCAGACATTCATAAAATCGTATAATAGAAGATTTCTAGTTCAAGTGTTTTCAGATTTATGATCGAGACATGCCCCATTGAAATCTTCATGAATGACTGATAGAAGAGTTCCAGCAAGAATAAGTGATTTTGAAGCCCAATGTTTTCAGATATGATCAAGGTTTGTCAATTAAAATCAATGAAGAAAAGGATATGCACACCAAGCAAGATATCAGGAGGTCAGGCATACTTCAGGATCTTCAAGGTTAACATGCAATGAATTCTGACAAAAGTGTATGCATTTGACAACCTGCATGCAATGCATTGACTCCCCCTGACAATATCCATTCAATCAATCTTTTTGACATTTTCAATGTAATGAAATGTAATGTAATTAACTACATGTATGCAAAGACATGCAATGTTTGCCATGAAGACTGAACATATAATTTTGTGACTCATGCTCATTCAGACAGCCATACTAAGCAATATGACCCATGGTACTATGCGGAGAACTTGGTCTAAAGGACCATCTCACACATAGTAAGAACCTCCAGACAGATTTCACCTGCCTTTTAGTAGCTTACCATTTAATATACCATAGTGGTCATGAATGACAATGCAATACCGACAGTCCTACTTGCATCAGATTTTCAATGACTGTATGTCAAATGCATGTATATGCAATTCACATATGTGCACACACAGCTCAAAGTACAAACAAGTAAGCCCATGAAGCTCAATGCAATTGTCAAAATAAATAAAGGAGCATGTATGCATGAATCATGATATGCAGTTAAAAATAGATTACTAAGAAATTCAATTAACCACATACGAATGGTGCAAGTATTACCTGAAGAGTGCTTGAATGGGGTTTTATCAACTTGGGTGCCTTGGTTTATTTACCCCTCTTTATTCCTTTGCCCAAGGCACTCCTGCAACAAACACATCATTTTGATGCAACAGGTACCCAAGAGGTCTTGGGTCCTGAATTAACAGTGACACCTTTGGCAGGTGTTCTAAATAATTTTTTAGCATGAAGGTCATCAGATCTCATCAAGTAGCAATTATTCATTGAATGACCTATTTGACCACAGTAATGACATGATGCAGTAGATTTCAAATTCTTTTTATGTAAATTATTGTTGTCATGAAATTTATTAGTAGAGAGAGAATTCTGTTTACTAAAACTAGCCAGCCAACAATCAATAGCTCTATGGCCTGGCTTCCCACAGTTATAGCATGAAAATTTCGCAAATGGTTTTGCAGGGAATTTGACAACATGGGGGTTAACAGAATTCTTCTGAACATGCCAACAGTCATTGACTGTATGACCATTTTTCTCACACTCGAAGCATCTGATATGCTTACTTTTAAAACCATTTTTACCCCTAGTAGATCCAAACCAGCACTCAATGGCTTTGTGACCACGTTTGTTATAGTTAAAACAAATAATGTGCTGATTTGAAGCAAACATGTTTCTTTTGGGGCCATGATGATCAAAAGACCTAGCATGCATTTTATCATCTTGTTTCATGATGAAACATGCATCCATGAAATGACCATGCCTACCACAGTAATGACAAGATGTATCAGACTTCCTAGTAGCATGATTTCTACCAAATGAATTTCTAGAATGCAATGTTTCACTTGCATGCCCATCTTCAATCAATAATTTACAATCATCCATTACATGGCCTACCTTCCCACAATAATGGCATGAAACACTCTTATCAGATGCATAGGAATAAATAAATGAGTTATGAGCAGTATGCATTGACCCATCAGATGCAGTAGAGGTAGCAGATTTCAAGACACAAGTAGGGACATGTTTATCCTTATTTTTCTTACCATTTGCAAACCAACATTGTGCAACACTGTGTCCTACCTTACCACAATTGGTACATGAGATGCTCTTTTTCTTAGTGGCAGGAAAGTTCTTGTGATGTACAGCATGCACTTTTTCCACATACTTGAGTGTTGCCTTTTCCTTCATGTTATCATTCTTTTTCGATTTTTCAATTTATTTTTGGGTTTTCTGAACAATGGGCTATTTGACATGTGATGTTGTGGCTACATTTGAAGCATTTACAAATGATGTCATTACTTTGTTCTGAAAAACCTTTTTATTTAGATTATTGTAGCCCAACCATTCCTTCCTGACATTGACTTTTACACCTAGTAGCTTGTCTAGGTTTTCTTGCCCACTCACAAACTTTGACAAAGAGTCTTTTAGATCCTTGATTTCATTTTCCAAAGCAGCGATGAGTAGTTCATAGTCAGCATTTTCTTCATCACTACTTGCAAGTCTTTCACTTAATGAAGCATTAGCATTTTTAACATTTTCGATTTCAGCTTTGAGCTTATCCAATTCTTCTGAGTTGTCGGACATCACACGTTTACCCTTTTCAAATTCCAGCAACCTTTCTGACATGGTGATGTTCAAGTGTTTTAATTTTTCTATCTCCTCCTTAAGTTGTCGTTATGAATCAATTCATTTATTAGAATCTGATCATCCGGATTCACTTCATGCATTTTTCCAATTTCAGATTCCTTCAACTTTCTTTGCAGTTTTTCAACATTTTTGTGTAACTCCATGTTTACAGATTTCATGGCGTCAAATTTTTCAATCAGCAAATCATTCTCTCGTTTAAGTTTCTCTAATTTTTCTTCATTTTCTTTGGAGAATTTTCTGAGAGAATCTTTTTCAGACTTCAGCTTATTTAGTTCAGAGCAAACACATTCAAGTTCCTTCATCAATTTTTCATTCTAAATTTTATACATATGGATATCAGACAAACAGGCATCATGAACATTTTTCAGTTCAGCACAATTTTTACAATCAGAATTCAAACTGTCTGACCTACTACTCTTCTTCAATTTTTTGTATTATTTTCTTAACTGATCATAAGACTCTTGCAATTCATCATAAGCAGCAATCCAATCGTCTAGGGTATAATTATAAAAAATATTTACCTCACCATCATCCTATTCTTCTTCTTGATTGCTGCTTTGTTCACTTCCTCGAGCCATCATGCAGCTCGTTTGACTTTCTTTCTCGGCTCTCTTTATCATCTTCAATATATCCCTTGCAGATCTGCAACCAAGGAAACATGAATGAAGAGCTCGATTCATCGCGGCCTTCATTAACTCCAGTGCTTTCTGATTATCTGCACACATAGATCGATGCTTATCAGTCCATTTGGACTGATCTTTTGGTAGTCTATATGGACCATATGAAATCACTTTTCACAGGTCTGGATCAACAGATTTAACATGAGCACGGAAAGCACTGTGCCACTGGTTGAAATCAGAACCACCAAAGATGGGTGGATGAGCCATTGAAACAGATAAAACCAAATTCAAAAATAATAATTGTAAACTGATAACCTACGGACCAAGAACTGCACCACAGATGCAGGATCCTCTGCAGATCGTTGGATCTGATGAGTCAGAGAACCGCTCTGATACCAATTGTTGGGGTGCAAGGCCCGGATTCAGAGGGGGGGTGAATGAATCCCCGATAAAAAATATTGCGGAATTAAAATCTCAGATGGCTTAATCAATTGAGCACTCAACAATAAGCTGTCACACAGAATAGACTTTTAACTAAACTCAATATAAACTAATGAAACAACGGAGCTTCTCTCTTTTCACAACCATGAACTGAGAAACCAGACTCACACAACAGAAGAAGTTCTATTGAGCGTATGAACAAGCACTTCACAATCAAGTTAACTCCCCAGGATAACACAAATAATCACGCATGCATAACCTGTGAATAGGAGGTAGATGGTATGGAGTAGAACGCAAAAGCAAATCATAGAACACCAGGATTTTTAGGTGGTTCGGTCCACAGACCTACGTCCACCCCTCACTCCAAACCGGAGTGAGGCTTCCACTAGCAAAAGCTAGAACCGCAGACTCAGTCTGCAAACAGGTGCTGCCTAACAGCTTGACCAGGGGAACAACCTCCCCTCTTCCTCCAACCCGGAGGGCAACCCTAGTGACACACAATCACTAGAAACCAGAGACAAACGTCTCTCTTCCTCCAGACCAGGAGGGAACCCACAGGTAGCAACCACTACCTGCAAACCCGGAGTCAGAGACTCCCTTCCTCTGAAACCCAGAGGGAACCACTAGTGACACATAGTCACTAGCAAACCGGAGAATAGATCTCCCTTCTCTTGAGACCACAGGAGGAACCCCGACCTCACTATAGAGTATCGAAAAAAAGCAAGCCAAGGAAGTGTAAAGTAAAAATAAGAAACGAAAATACAGCAATCAGAAAGCTGGAAATGAAATCCATAAAGTGTAGCTCGTCAAGGAGCAATCTGGCATGGATTTGATCCAAATACCAGAAGAACAAATCTTCAATGAAGGCTTCAGTTCTCTACTCTTCTCTCTCTTTTTC
This sequence comes from Amorphophallus konjac, assembly GCA_022559845.1. Classification (NCBI taxonomy): domain Eukaryota; kingdom Viridiplantae; phylum Streptophyta; class Magnoliopsida; order Alismatales; family Araceae; genus Amorphophallus; species Amorphophallus konjac. Next base: position 59,238 of record JAHNEJ010003488.1, read on the forward strand.
TCTCGATCCTCCCAAGCTCTCTCTCTCTCTCTCCTCTTTTCTTCTGCAACTTCTTTATTCTCCTCTCTGCTTCTCTTCCTCTTTCTTTTTCTTCTTCTTCTCTGTTTCTCTTCTTCACTCTTTTTCTTTTTCTTCTGGATCGTGCAGGCTCTCTCTCTCTGCTTCTGTTCTTTCTATCACGATCTCATTCTCCTGATGGAGAAGTCTTCATTTTATAGCAGCACCAGCAGGAGCAACACTGGGCGTGTGATTCCCACGCCTTCCCGTCCAGATGGTTCCTCCACGTGTCATCATCATGTCAGCCCTTCCAGCCTCAGATCACGTGCCAGGCATCTGCCAGTTTAATGACAGAGTTACTTCAGTCGATCAAGCAGAGATAAAACATTCTGTACTGACTTTATGTATGTATAAAACGACCGATGTATAGACATGTCACAAGGGAGTGTATAGGCTTAGTGTGCACGCGAGAACGATGTACAGACTTGACGTTTACGTGCATGAGAAAATAATGTACAGACTTGCTGTGCCTAGAGTTTAAGCATGGATGCACAATGCACAAGCTAAGTGTGTGCATGTGTGGACTTTGAGTGCATGCGACAGCAATGTATAGACTTTGAACGCGTGCAATGCAGCAAGGCAATGTATAGACTTTATGTGCAATGCAAAGGCTATACTGACTTTGTGTGCGTGCTAAAACAGTGAACGTAGGTAAAGATAGGAATGTATAGACTTGCACATATGCATGAATAAGTGGCGATGTATAGACTTGGCCAATGTACAGACTTAGCAGCGAGATGCACACACATGCCGTCAACAAGACGATGTACATGCTTGAGAAACGATGCATGCACAAGACGATGTACAGATTGGTCTTGCGACCACGGGCTGTACAGACTTTGAGAAACGATGCATGCATAAGGAATGTACAGACTTTGTCTTGAGTATATGAAGCATGAAGTGATGTGCAGACTTGACCGATGCAATGGACTTTGTGTGCATGCGAAGGATGTTGTACAGACTTGCCACCAGGAGTTGTATAGACTTCATTTGTGAGGTTGCACAAATGCAGATAGGGAAGTATACACATTGAATCATGGATGCTCGGACATGCAGTCAACCACTATACAGACTTGTGTTAATGCAGCAATGTATAAACTTGATGAGATGATGCATGAACAAGCCACAACGAATGTATAGACTTAGACTTTGAGTTGCAGCAAATGGACAATGTACAGACTCTGCGTGTGTGCTAGCTGACGATGTACAGACTTTGAGTTTGTAGCAAATGAGGAATGCACCAGCTATGCATGGCAAGCTATGCAACCAATGTATAGACTTGTGTGTTGCAGCAACCAGCCAATGTACAGACTTTGTGTTGCAGCAACCAGCCAAGGTACAGACTTTATGTTGCAATGTACAAGACGATGTACAGACATAACCTGAGCATGGGCTGTACAGACTTTAAATGCATGAAACACACGATGCAACAAGACTCTGTACAGACTTAATAACGTGCAGACAGGACCTCATATGCAATGAGCATGCAACAGTGTATAGACATCATATGCAGTGAATCAAGCATCGACTATATGGCATGCAATTGATGAATGCACTGATGCAGTGTATGCATATGGCAGATATTGAACCGATGCAATGTGCAGGACTTCCACAAACAGGGAAATGCATAGACCTTAAACCATGACTCATAGTATGACAGGAAAATACATAAACCTTACAGATGTATATATATGAATGCTTTATGATGTGACAAAATGACTGAACATCGCATGGTGACTCACAGTGTTTGACTCACATCAAAACCAATCATCAAAACCACAGGGGCACAACAAAGCACATGTCCATGGTTTCCACAATAGAAGCATTGAGGAGAAGCAACTCTAGCAAAAGACTTCTTTTTATGAGCAAAAGAGTTTTTAAAAGCATTTTATCTCTTATTTTTAAAAGGTCTAGATTTAACAAAATTAAACCTAACATTTCATAATTCTTCAATAACCAGCAGTCTTTCACAACATGGCCATACTTTCCACAATAAAAACAACAAGGAGAAGTTGATCTTTTGAATGATTTCTTATTGTTTACATGAGTTTTCTTAAACAAGTTTCTCTTATAGGATGAAAATCTTTGAGCATGAAAAACATGCTTATTTCTAAACTTTCTTTGAAAATCAGATTTAGCATTTATAGCATGAAAATCATCATGTTACTTTACAAAGTAATTTTCCATCACATGGCCAAGTTTACCACAATAAAGATAAGAAAAATTTCTTTGTCTCTTGAAAGTATATTTATCTTTGTATGCACGTTGGTCATCTTTTTTCATGACATCACAATCATCCATGACATGGCCATATATCCCACAATAAAAATATTCAGCATTAGTTTTCATTTTCTACCCACCTTGAACTTTTTGAAATCTATTTTGCATTGTGGGTTTTGTGTTGACATTTTTCTTTTTCTCAAAATCATTTTCAGAGGTTTTCATTTGTGTAATAGGAGGAGGTGCTTTGCAAGTGCTAGGATATCGGAAGCATGAACAAATGAAGTTTTCAATTTAGATTCAAAAGACTTTTTGTTGACAGGGGTGTATCCAAGACCCTCTTTTTAAAAATTTACTTTGACACCCAACACTTTATCCATATTTTCCTTCTCTTTTACAAATCTTGACAAGTCATCTTTTAAGCTTTTCACTTCTTCTTCTAGAGCAGAAATGAGTAGTTCAGCACTTGTAATTTCTTCTTCGCATGCACAAACTTTGTCATTCAACAAACAATTCATAGATTTGAAGTTTTCATTTTCCTCCATGACTTTCTTGTTTTCAGCATTTATCGAGTGCAATTTTTCAGTTAGCTTTTCAATGACATTTTCAGTTTCAACAAACTTTGAACACTTTTCAAGCAACCGTTCATTCTCACATTTCAACAATGAATTTTCTTTTTCAATCCTATCAAAGCTTTTCAATCTACTCTCAAGCAAGGAATTCTAAATTAGCATTACACCATTTTTCTTTTTAAGACCTTCATTTTCAATCATGATGCTCTTGCTATCAATTTCAGTATCAAGAAACTTTTCAAATATTTTTTCATCGTCAGATAAGGAAGCTAGCTTGCTTCTCAAGCATTCTTCTATTTTCTCAAGTATGGAAATTTTAGACAACAATGATTTGTTATGTTCACGCAATTCATGACATTCTTTTTCACATGCAAGAGAGTTATCGGAATTTTTAATCAAAGCATCTTCTTTACGCATGTCAGAAATTTCTTCTTCAAGCGAATCTATTTTAGATTCCATAAAATCATTTTGGATTTTTGAACATTCATTTTCTAACTTCAGATCTTCAATTTTTGATTCTAGTAATTTACATTTCTCACAAGAAAGATTATCATGCACATTCTCATTAATTTTTTTTAATACTTTATTTTCAGACTTGAATTTCTTGCATTTGTCATACATTTTAGCATATGTCAATTGCCATTCTTCAACTGAGAGTTCTTCAGAGTCAGAATTTACCTCAATTGAGCTTTCCTCACTATGAGCCATTAATGGTGATCTATCTTGCAATGTCTTTTCACTTGCTTCATACATCGCCAGCTGATCCCATAAATCTCTAGCTAACCTGTAAGGAAAAATTTGGGAAAGAATATCAGACTCTATGCTATTCCTCAGAATATTCAAAGTCTTAAGATTAACATCATTTTTCTTTTTGTACTTATCATTCCACGTTGTTTCATTTGGTGGAAGTTCATGTGGACCTTCACATATAACTTCCTAGATTTCACGTTCATTAAAACCAAGATAGGCACACATCTTATTTCTCCAAGAAATGTAGTTATTACCATTATAACGAGGAGGAAGAGTAAACAAACAACTGTCAGACATGTTGCTCAAGAAACTCGCCGACAGGGATCTCTCTATAGGTCATTAGACCTCAAGAAAATAGAGCTATGGCTCTGATACCAATTGTTGGCCCGGTTGACGAGTAGACAAGAAGGGGGGTTGAATTGTCCCCTAAGCGATATGGCAAATTTAAAGCTTTCTTTTCACAATTAGCACGTTTAATGAGATTGATGAAAATAAACTAAACAGAGTAAACTTAAGTTCTCTCAATCTCACCGAGCTCACTCAATCATGTAAACGGATTAAGCAAAGAAACACATCACACAGTGGAATCTAGACAATTAAGATTCACTCATTAAATTAAGATTCGCTCATGCTCACCGATCACACATGCATTGAATTAGCAATCAAATCACAATAAGGCAAACCACAAGATAAAGATTTTAAGGTGGTTCGGGACCACGACGAGCTCCCTATGTCCACCCCTCACCAAATCGATGAGGCTTCACTCGCTGGAACACCAGCATGGGGATAACTCCCTAACACAGAGCCAAGCTCCAACACGTACGCCGGACGACGCCTGCACACACACGAGGACACCCTCCAACACACACACGCAGGACAGACCTTGCACACACGGGGTACAACCCCAAACACACACGGAGATGGAGTCTCCAACACGATCCAACGATCGGTTCAACAACACACACACACACGCTACAACAGTCGCAGCACCAAACACACGACGACCGTACACAGACGGTTTACACACAAATACTTTCGAGTTCATAAAATAAAGATATATGTTCAATACATGCTCAAACTGAAATGTAAACCATGAAGAACATCATAGATAGATAGATGAAAGCTGTAAAGTTTATCCCCTTGATCTCCAAAGACTGATTGATGATATTCCTTGAAGGTTAGGTCGGAGAGAAGACGGATGGTGGCGATTTCAGCGTCCTCTCGTTCCTCTCTTCAATCTGCTCCTTTTTCTCTTCTTCTACAAGCTTCAAAAACGCCTTGACGTAGATCAAATCTTCTCCTCTTGAGCTCCTTCTTTCTTTCTCCCCTTTCTTCTCCTACAAGATAGAAAAATGTTAGCACATAGGGTTCTCTCTTACAAATTCGTAGCTCATGTGAATATATATATAAGAGAGTGCATAAGACCAAGAAATAATTTCTAGAACACTCCAAAATGACCCTAATATGTCTATCAAGAACCCAGGGGTAAAAGGGTAAGTTTAGAGGGTCAAACAAGTTGAAACAATCAGGTTTCGAATAGGATTCGCAAAATTGGGTCTGGACGCCCGATGAAGTCGGTCGATTGGTCCGAGCAGTTCAGTCGACCGATCTAGACAGAATCAGCTGGCCCAACTATAGGTCAATGCATCCCTCACAGGGAGTCAACCTGTCTGCTTTGGTTGACCGATCTTTTACTTTGGTCGACCAAAAAACCTAAAAAATAGAAAAATAAGGTGAAATTAGTGGTTTAGCATATACATTGATGCCACCTTCTATTTGATCAAACTCTTGATGTCTTGGGAGCCTATTAAACATTCTCAAACCTATTTCCAACATCAAGAACCAATTTCACCAAGTTTTATATGAATGGTTTAAAACACTTTGCTAGCTCAAAAGCCCTGTGAAGAACATGCATGAATTGCATTCAAAACTTTACAAAAGACCTATGAACCTTCATGTTAAAATGACCATTCTTCATAATCAACTCCACAGCTCCAAGAGAAAGAGAAGGTGTGATATGCAAATGAAACATTTCTAGCTTTTGTAACTTCTATTATCTAAATGTAAATACACAATTTAACATGTAGTTCAAGCTAGAACGTAAACAACCCCAAAGCTATGATCTCAATCATGGAATTTGAATTCATACAAAAAAGGACTTGCACAATCACAACTTTATCAAATTTACATTTCAAGCACTCTATGTACATTCACTTGTATGCCAAAACCAAACTTAGCACCTAGTGCTAAAGGGGTCGACCCCTGGGGTCGACCCTTGTAGCTGGCTGGTCTGTCTGCAGTGCTCTCGGTCGACCCCAGGGGTCGACTCCTCTCCTACAGGGTCTGAACAAAGAGAATTAAGCCCCTTTTAAGCACATATTCCACCACTAACATATGATACCAAATAACCATGCATCCATACAATGAATGAGTATCATTCAAGCAATTTGCTTCAGGACTTATGTGAAATACTTAAGCACATTGTAAGCCTTAAGAACCATGAAGAATATACATGTAAACACAAGCAAAGCTCAATTTTCCTCAACCAAAAATCAAGAGCAATTAGCCAAGCATTTGACTAAAGTATGAACACCATTCAAACCACATTGATCAAGTTTAATGTATTCAATCTAATACACATAAACCTTCAACAGCCCAAATGAAAGAAGTGCATATTGCATAGCTGGGTCAACACAATATATGGGCAGGTCGACTCCATTGTTTGGGAGGGTCGATGCAACAGCTTATCCAGAATTCACTCAATGACAGATTTGAGAATTCCATGGCCTTACCAAAATTTCTTGAAGAACGTAGACATGGTTTACCACCTATTTTGAATCATGGACAACAAGATGAATCATTCATCCATACATTTAACTTACATAAGATGTGATCCTGCAAAGCATCCTTTAGCTCATTAGACAAGATGCAAACATGTTGCTCAATGATACACACACACAAGCACACTCGGTTTGTTATCATTAAAATCAAGCACCAAAATCAACTACGGGATGCAACACTCTATTTGGTCCATTACTCCCAACCTAACCCAATAAGGGTTGTCCAAAGGTCCAAATGCTATTCATAAGCAATTTAGTCCATTAAGGTTTGTTCCTTAGCCCAAATTGTAAATTCTAGGGAATTTGATTAGTTCTCTTGAAATTTAAGCTATTTAACTTCAAGAAATATTCAATATAATCTTATTATTTCTTTTAACTCAATTGAAATATTTTTTTGAGTCACTACACAACCCGTAAGGGTATATTGGCCTGGAGGATTGGAAAGTAGAAGTTGGAGGGTGACCCGTGAGGGTGCATTGGCCTGTGTGACTAGAAACTGGAAACTAGAGGTTGGAGGACGACCCGTAAGGGTGTGTTGGCCAATGGCTGGAGTTGTTGGCTGACCTTGAGGTGTGTTAGCCAAAAGCTGGTTGTTGGCCAAGTGTCTGCTGAGAGGTTGTGTAACGACCCAAGATCCGGATACTGGGAAAGGAACCCGATACCATTCGAATCTAGGCCCGCCGCCCACGAGCCGGGACTCGGAAGGGCTAAAAAGGAGTGTGGAGGTGCAAAGAAATAGGAAATAAGGCATGATAATTCAACAATTAACAGAAATAAATAAATAACTACAACAGAGTCCAGTCTAATAGAAAGTACAGTCTATGGCAGAAGAACGTACCCAACACCGAATGAACACTCGGCCCGACGAGCTGGCGACTAAGAACCTCCATACAGCACCCTCGACCCCCGAGGAAGAATCGCTACACCTGAAATGCAGGGGTGAGCCTCCTGTCACTGGCTCAGTAGGGGTCCTGCAGAACCTCAACCGAAAACACGGCGGCATGGAAAGCAGCAACTACAGCTAGAACAACAGGAACATCAGAAACAGCAAACCCAGTGGCTGGTTCAAACTCGGCACTACAGCTACTCCTACTGTACCAGAAAACACTCCCATATCTCACAGTCGGGAGACCACCGGTCTAACAGAAAGACCTCTGGCTATGCTGCCAGAGAACACACCCCGACAACCCTGTCGCGGAGGCTCATCTCGTAGACAAAGGCCCAACCCAAGACCACTCGATCTAGGAACACGGTCACGACCTCGCCGTCGTGAAACCAACATCGTCTAGGGAAAACCCTCAGTGACGCTCACCGAAAACCCCAGACCTCTACCTCGGGAACACACCGAAAAACTACACGTAAAATCACATCTTGCAGACGGGAAATGAAAACTCGAGTCACGTGAAACTCACGTCAAGTGACAGGAGTACTACCCACCAGAAGCAAGGCCGGATGCGTCCACTGACGACTTAGTCCACAGCCTCAGGTGTCTCCTTGCGACGCCCCAGGCGGAGACTAAGACACCGTACAAGTAACCAGGAACGCAGAACAAGGACTAGCTGGGGTCGCGCTCGTCAGCGCGGGTCCTCTGCCCCCAACTACGTGTGCACACACAGACCATCCGCTCTAGGTCAAATCCTCTAGATGGTTTTCCCCCCAGTCAGACTCAGGCTGCAAAGGCAAGGGGCCCTACGGTAACCAGCCTAAAAATCGTCTCTCTCGGGTAAGCCGCTCCACCACTCCCGGGTGGGTCAGCACACGCATGCCGTATGAAGGCTACGACCAGTGGGATGTCACTAAACGCGAATACAGAAAACCACACACGCACCCATTGCGAGTAACGCGGAGTAACAGTGGCACGACGCCACCAGACTCTGGATAGCCCACTAGACCTACTAAACCAACGGTCCTTGAGTCACGAGACTCGGGTCAAGACCGTCGTGCACGATAGCACAACGCCGTCAATTTTGCCTAATCCCTAGGTCTGAAATCATGGTACGAAGACTCACGAGACATCTCACAACTTCCGAGACCGTTCCCTCATAAAGGGAACTCAAGAGACCTCCAGCCCCAGGCTGGGTTACTGGACTCACAGTCCAAGGCCATACACATGATCCACTCGGAAACTGCTTCCTGGAGAAACACACGTCGTGCGGGGATAGCCCTCCGCACTCATACCGATACATGGTGACTCGATCTAGCGAGAACACGAAAGCCCAGAACACATGGGGTCACCCGGACTCTCAAACCCATGGGCATGCTAATCGAGGTAGCACTGTACTTCCAGACACCCCAAAAACACCGACACGGAACTCACGGGGTGTCCGGAACATCCACGAGGTCGAAGGTCAACCACTGGGTCACAACCGGGTCGACCGGAGACCAACACAATGCAAACCGGAACACAACTAGCACAGAAACCAAGTGGCGGTCCTCCCTGGACCGTCACAGAGCCTGGCGGTCTGGCTTGGACCGCAAGGCCTGGCCTAGCGGTCCAGCCAGGACCGCATGGCCCCAGATGCCACCAAAACCCAGGCGGTCAACCCCAGACCGCCTGGAAGGGTGGTGGTCTATTGCCTGACCGCTACCCCACCTGACCTCGAACGACTCCAAAGCAGAAAATAGTCTAGCCCGGACCGCTACAACGTGCCTGGCGGTCTACACCAGATTGCTAAGCCCCTCATGTTGTCTATCGCGAGACCGCAAAACCAACTGACATAGGGGGAACCTTAGCGGTCTCCATAGGATCGCTAAGTAGCCTAGCGGTCTCTGGAAGGACCGCTAAGGCGTCCCGAGTGTGAAAATGGCGAACTCCACAAAAAAGGCCCATTCCACGCCCCGTTCGCACCCACGTGAAGGGGAAAACAAGGGAAAATTATTCCCCAACCTCTCTAGCACCGAGATGACCCATTTAAACCCCAAAAACGCGATTAAAATGCTAGATCTGACTCACAATTCAAAATTACACATTTTCCCCAAAACACCCAAATAAGCCCGCTCGGCTCACCATGGCCTACAAGACTCGCAGGAAAGGAAGTACACGAGCTGGGGGTCCATCTCCTTACCTCCACCGAAGATTTGACGTGCCGTGGACGTCGATCCACGAAGAAAACGCCGCATGAACTGCCGCGGCGCCTCGAACTCACGGCCGAGCTTCGCCGCGCCTCCGTCCCTCAATCCTCGACCCGTCCTCGCCGTCGCCCGCCCCACGAGCCTCGTCGTCTCGCCTCCATCCCGCTCCGTCGGCAGTCGGAGAAGAGAGGGAGAGAGGAGAGAGCGTGAGAAGAGAGAAAAAGGAGGTTAATATATATAGAAAAACCCAAAAATTCTAGAAATTCAAAAAAATACGAAAAAATTACCTCCGCGATCCTCGGGAAGAGCACAACGCGCTGGTCATGTCCCGGAGTCGGAGAACGCAACGGATCACCCTGTACAAATTTTCGAAGGCATGTCAGGGAAAAACACACGTAAAGCACAAAATACACTCCGGGACCCACGAAAATGATCCGAAAAATATACGGAAAATGATTCAATGTAGCCGACGTTGGCTGACTGTTGAGGTATGCAGGCAAAATCTGGGACTGCTTGGCCGACCATCGAGGTGTGTTAGCCACAAAATTGGGACTAGTAGGTTGAGGTGTAGTAGTTAGAAGATTGGGGCTGGTCGGTTGTCCATTTAGGTACGTAGCCAAGGACTGGAACTGGCTGACTGACCGCTGAGTTGTATTAGCCAAATTCTGGCACTGGTCAGCTAACAACTGAGGTGTTGTAGCTAGAGGGTTGAAACTGGTTGGCTGACTGCTGAGTTGTGTAGCCGAATACTTGGAGTTGGAGTTTGACAACTGACTATGATGGGAATCAACACCGGACACTAACATTTTTATTTTTACATTTGTATCCTTTTGTTTGTATTTATATCTTTGGGTAATTCGATTTGTAATTGTATGGCAAGTATAAGTCAATGGGTTACTTAGGCTAAGTCAATGGGTTTCTTTACAAAAAGGCCACATAGGCCCGACAGGACCCCCACTCTCTCTCCCATTGGGCCACCTAGACTCTCTAGAACCCATGTGGGGCTGGTCTATGGTCCAAGATAGACTCTTGACCAAGCCCCCCATGTTGACTCCATGAAGGGGGCGCCCCCTCCTTTGTCCCCACGTGGGATTAAATAATCCCCCCCCTTTTAATTGTTTATATTTGTTGTATTTGACCACATGGGAGAAAATTCTTCTCTCCCCTAATTACCCCTACCTAACCCTAGATCTAAGGATAGTTTAGGTCATTTACATTTCATATAAAACCCATGTATTTTCCATATTTTGATAGATTAATGTGAAGAAAATCAAGAACTTGTTCTTGGAGCCCAAGGGCGCCCCTCTCCCCTTGCAGCAGTGATTGCTGCCCCCTTTCTAGGGTGTGAAGCCCTAATCTTGGTGTAACTCCAAGATCTACCACCTCTGATGGATGCGACTTCCAGCCACCACCGCTGCCGCCTCCGTTCGTGCCGCCGTCGAGCTGCCACAACAACATCTCCGAGCTGCTGTCCTGAACCACGAAATCCAGAGCAGCAACCTGAAGATATGGTTGGTCCTCCCAATCCGTGTATCTGATGATCTTGAAATTTTGATAGATCATTTCCATTGTTGTTACCTCCTCCCAGTTTAAATTTCGTGCCAATCCGCCACCGTTTGCTATTTTTCCTAGTTTTTTTAGTTCCACCCCTGACAGTCTGCCAATCAGCAGATCTGCGGGATAGTGTCTTGTTATTATATTTTTCCCACCCCCTTAACCATCTCCAAAAAATCTCAAAAACTTTGAGCACGTCCCACACATCCCCCTCTATCCACCATAAAATCCCCAAAATCCAGATTCACCCCTTCCCTATCGGTCAAAATCTATTTTCAGGTAGGTCCTGTTCTGTCCTGACTATCTGTAATTTCGAGCCAGAAATAACTACAACCCACAGAGTTTTTCATTTCTAATCCGTTTACTGGATGTATGTGAAATTAATTTATGTTGTAGCCCTTTTAGTCCTCTGTCAAAAGGCGCTGATCTCGCCTCGATCCACCTCCGAATCTGGGCACAAAATTTTTTTTTTGTGGAGGCGCGCAGATCTGTCCCGAGTCAGGCCAGCAAGAATAGTCCGCCAGTTAAATCTTGCAAAAATACACCGGCTCAGATTCGGTCGCCGCCGACCTCGGGGATCGAAGAGGGACCTCCCGCCAACGTCCCAGCCAACCGTCGCGGCCAGAAGGTGACCGGAAGCCACCGTCCCAGTAGACGAGCTTGCTTGCTGTCCAGCAGGCCTGAACAAGTTAGAATAGTACCGAATCGAACCAGTAGACCGCCTCCGGCCCAAAAGCCCTTCCGACTTGCTGCCCGTCAACCCAAGTTTGCTACTCCTGGATCTCCATTGTAGCCCTTTACCTCCCTACGTGGAGTGGGCAATAAAAATTCAATGTTGTAATTATTTATTTACTGTACACCGGGAGTACCGAGTCTTGGCCGGGGTCGCCTTCCCCACGCCCGGTAGCGTGGAGGTATCGTGTCCGCTCCCCACTTGACATTTGCTTTACTCGTATATATTTCTATATGCCGCTGCTTGCACGTGATAGGTCCTAGCTCGTTAAAGTAATTTTTAATCACCGCTGCGAGAGAGAGCGAAACCCGTCCCGTGACTCAATCCGAGCACGCGGAAAAGTCGATACCCGAGACTCATTGCCGGTTCCTCAACCGCGTAGATCCACGCGTTTCCCTCACTTAGGGATGTCCACGAGCTAGAGTCACATGTTCACGTTCCGTCCCGCATAAAATTGGTATCAGAACGGGTTAGAGTCTAGGGTGGTCGGTCTAAGGTTTCATATTGCACCTTTTACTCGGTATATTAAAAGGTGTCTCCGGAACAATAGGTTACGCCTATTGGGAAGGTACACACTTGCGTGAATGCGGTCTTCGGATCAAATCTCCACCACGTACCGGATACTGGTTGAGTCTAGGTTTGTAGTCGAGTCCGCATTCCAACTTTGCATCGTTATTTTAGGGTCGTGTCTAGTCCATTGTCTAGTCCCTTAGAGAGTCAGTTTGTTTTATCACCGAGTGTCTACATGGCCATCCTATAGCTCCCCGTGTCCCATGGTTCCCCAAAATCCCACGTCATATAAATGGTGGCGACACACCCAAGGATGGGGAATCCAACCCTTCCACCTCCGTAGGCCCGAAGCCTCAGACTTCTATGGCTCCAAAGTCCCAAGCGACTACCTAAAGTGGGAAGCCGCTATGGACGAATACTTTGAGTGTTACACTATGTCTGATGCCATGCAAGTTGATTTTGCCACAAAGCGGCTTTTTCACGAAGCCGCCGAAAAATGGAGGGACATAGAATGCTTGAGGGAAATTAGGAGGCAATGGCCTATAGAGTCATGGCGTGAGATGAAGGGCGAGCTTAGAAGGGTCATAGTCGGAGGCAAAGAGCCCCGCATGTAGACGAGCCTAAGCCCAATACTAGGCCGAGTGATTATGGGCGAGTCCATCACGATACCCCTACTCCAAACCCCACCATTGTCGAACTTTTCAAAATCATTTCAGATAAGGTGGATAGGATGTGTACCCAGATTGACGGACTCCTGCCCGAGTATAGAGAGGTTGTAGCCGATAGCCTCAACCAGGTGCCACCCCAAGGACCTGTTCCCCTCAGGGAAGAGATTCCTTCCCCACCCATGAGAGCTCTTTTGCCACCTACCTCTCCTTCCGATCTTCAGTCGGAGCCACCTCATTTGGAGCCACCCGTGTTTCTAACGGGAAAGCTATTCATCGCCGAGCCACTACTTAGTTGGCTCAGGATAGGCTTGGTCCCTAGACCACCTTACTACCCATCCATGGACCCCGCACTACACTGAGTGCCCGTCAACTCGTTCCACACCACATTCTGGTCTTGTCATCATGTTGATACATTGGATGACCTTATTAAGGGATTAGACTGGCAATGGAAGTTGACGAACATGTTGGCCCCAAGCTTTGACCAACTCAATAGTCGTAGCTTCACACATCCGGCATTGGGGTCCATTACCTCCGTGTGCACCGTGGGTCATGTCACCACGAAGATCCTTTTGCTTCTCCCCATTCCTGATGAGCCTAATTTCATTACACTTATCCCGAGGGAGGACCCAATGCATGAAGGTGACCATCTACACCTTTAAGAATTCCAAACATGGGACCGTGTCATGAGGGAACCCATATCGAGGGGTCACCCATTCTTTGATCTCTTCGATCCTTACCCTAGTGAGCCCCTTGACCCACCATATCTACTCCACCTTGTTAGGGAAGTCCCCTATCACACCCCTACCCCACGAGCCAGTCCACCTACACTCTGCAAGAAGCCGGTTCATTGGGGTACGGAAGAAAGTGACTTTGGCTCTCCTGGCCCACCAAAACCTTCCAAATCCAAAGGGCCGTCAGTGTATGAATGGTGCATGGTAGGATGTCTAGGATTTTATTCCACTAATATCAGGTTGCGTCGTGTGTATGCATGGCACACATTCGGATGCCCAGGTCCACCATTGCATATGTATAGGTCGGTCTAACATTAGGTTTGTTTAGGGTCTTGTGTGAGTCCGTGTTTTTCTTTATTTGTCCAGTTTGTCCAGATTGTTAAGTGCATAGGGAGTCTGCATACGTTGAGTCGAGTCGGTCTAATGCACGCTCGCGGCGTCAGTCTCTTTCGAGTAGGATGCAAGTCGGATCTCATGCGTACATTGTAGACTTGCCAGAATTTGGGATCAGCTCTACCACAATGTCTCGGATCTAGTCACCTATAAGGACCCAGCGGTGATTCCTAGTGAGTCTTTGAGTCGTCTCCTCCCTTTGAGAGTGACCCCACCCCGGAGTGTCCACCACTAGCCTCATTCCCACAGCAGCGTGTGCATAAAGAATATATACGGGATGAGCATGTGACGATTACTAGGAGTGGAGTGTACCTCCGCGCTACCTGGTACGGTGACAGATCCGTAGGAGCCACACGAGCAGTCGCACCCCTTACTCGACGGGGTCGAGTTCTTCCCACCTAGAGAGAATTGATGGGAATCAACACCAGGCACTAACATTTTTATTTTTATTTTTATATCTTTTTATTTGTATTTATATCTTTGGGTAATTAGGTTTACAATTGTATGACAAGTATAAGCCAATGGGTTACTTAGGCTAAGTCAATGGGTTTCTTTGCAAAAAGGCCGCGTAGGCCTGGCGGGACCCCCACTCTCTCTCCCATTGGGTCACCTAGACTCTCTAGGACCCATGTGGGGCTGGTCTATGGTCCAAGATAGACTCTTGACCAAGCCCCCCATGTTGACTCCATAAAGGGGGCGCCCCCTCCTTTGTCCCCATGTGGGATTAAATAATCCCCCCCTTTTAATTATTTATATTTGTTGTATTTGACCACATGGGAGAAAATTCTTCTCTCCCCTAATTACCCTTCCCTAACCCTAGATCTAAGGATAGTTTAGGTCATTTACATTTCATATAAAACCCATATATTTTCATATTTTGATAGATTAATGTGAAGAAAATCAAGAACTTGTTCTTGGAGCCCAAGGGCGCCCCTCTCCCCTTGCAGCAGTGATTGCTGCCCCTTTCTAGGGTATGAATCCCTAATCTTGGTGTAACTCCAAGATCTACCACCTCTGCTGGATGCGACTTCCAGCCGCCGCCGCCGCCGCCTCCGTTCGTGCCGCCGTCGAGCCGCCACAACAACATCTCCGAGCTGTTGTCCTGAACCACAAAATTCAGAACAGCAACCTGAAGATCTAGTTGGTCCTCCTAATCCGTGTATTTGATGATCTTGAAATTTTGATAGATCATTTTCCTTGTTGTTACCTCCTCCTAGTTTAAATTTCGTGCCAATCCGCCACCGTTTGTTATTTTTTTCTAGTTTTTTTAGTTCCACCCCTGACAGTCTGCCAATCAGTAGATCTGCGGGATAGTGTTTTGTTATTATATTTTTCCCGCCCCCTTAACCATCTCCAAAAAATACCAAAAAATTTGCGCACGTCCCACACATCCCCCTATATCCACCATAAAATCTCCAAAATCCAGATCCACCCCTTCCCTATCGGTCAAAATCCATTTTCAGGCAGGTCCTGTTCTGTCATGACTGTCTGTAATTTTGAGCCAGAAATAACTACAATCCACAGAGTTTTTTATTTCCAATCCATTTACTAGATGGATGTGAAATTCATTTATGTTGTAGCCCTTTGAGTCCTCTGTCCAACGACGTCAATCTCGCCTCGATCCGCCTCCGGATCTGGGCGCAACAATTATTTTCGTGGAGGCTCGCAGATCTGTCCCGAGTCAGGCCAGCAAGAACAGTCCGCCGGTTAAATCTTGCAAAAATACATCGGCTCAGATTCGGTCGCCGCCGACCTCGGGGATCGAAGAGGGACCTCTCGCCAATGTCCCAGCCAACCGTCACGGCCAGAAGGTGACCGGAAGCCACCGTCCCAGCAGACGAGCTTGCTTGCTGTCCAGCAGGCCTGAACCAAGTTAGAATAGTACCGAGTCGGACCAGCAGCCCGCCTCCGGCCCGAAAGCCCTTCCGGCTTGCTGCCCGTCAACCCAAGTTTGCTACTCTCGGATCGCCATTGTAGCCCTTTACCTCCCTGCGTGGAGTGGGCAATAAAAATTCACTACTGTAATTATTTATTTACTGTACACCGGGAGTACCAAGTCTTGGCCGGGGTCGCCTTCCCCACGCCTGGTAGCGTGGAGGTATCATGTCCGCTCTCCACTTGACATTTGCTTTACTCGTATATATTTTTATATGTCGCTGCTTGCATGTGATACGTCCTAGCTCGTTAAAGTAATTTTTAATCACCGCTGTGAGAGAGAGCGAAACCCGTCCCGTGACTCAATCCGAGCACGAGGAAAAGTCGATACCCGAGACTCATTGTCGGTTCCTCAACCGCGCAGATCCACGCGTTTCCCTCGCTTAGGGACGTCCGCGAGCTAGAGTCCCAGGTTCGCGTTCCGTCCAGCATCAGACTGCTAAGGTGTTGTAGCTAGGGAACTGGAGCTGGCCGGTTGACCGCTGAGGTGTGATAGTCAGAAGATTGGGACTAGTCGGGTAACCACTAAGGTGTATTAGCCGAATACTGGAGCTAGAGTTGGAGCTAGAGCTGGAGCTAGACGACTGACCGCTAAGGTGTTGTAGCCTGAGTACTGTAACTAGAGCTGGAGCTGGCCGGTTGACTGCTGAGGTGTGATAGCCGAAAGACTGGGATTGGTTGGCTAACCACTGAGGTGTATTAGCTGAATACTGGAGCTGGTGCTGGTGATGACCGATCCTTGGGGAGTGTATTAGTCACCATTAGTGTAGGGATGATGTTATGCTCGTCGTTAGTGCGGTGAAGCAGTCGATGGCTTCTATCAGTGAGGAGCAGAGAGGAAGAAAGTTTTTTTTGTTCTTTTTATCAACTCTACCACCATTACCCGTTTTCGCCAGAGCTGGCCCCCATTTACTTTTTCCGGTGCACCCTTGTGGGTTTTCACACCGAGGGGTTACCCGATTTTGCCTAGGATGCCCTTGCGAGTTTTTACCTCAGCTGGGTTAGTGGCATTATTTTCCCTCCGTAGTCCTGTGGAATGAGCTGACTGAGACCGCCAGGGCACTCTATTTTTAACCCCATTTTTGTTGTTTATTTTTTTTGTTTACCTAGGAACCTGGTGGCTGCCATCCGTAGCGTACTGCTGTCAGGGGACGTGACCTAAAGTTTGTGCTGTTGATGTCTTGTTGCCATTGTAGCCATGAGTGTGGCTTTGGCTGGTTACTGTGTAGTCTAGAGTTTGACGGTTGATCTGGGAACCGGCGAGCCTTGGTGGTGTATTGCCGGAGTCATGGCTGGGACTTAGGTGGCTCACCTTTTGGGTTGATGGCCGTAAGTTATGGGTTGATGGACCTTGATGGTGTGTAGGTCAAGGGTTGATGGTGTTTAGAAGGCCGACCGAGGTGGCATGTAGGCTGAGGTTTGTTGGAATGAATGGCTAGAATGGCTTATGGATCACTGATGTATGCAGGCTGACCTCGATGACATGAGGCCAGAGAAAGTGTGAGCCAACTGGGGTGGTGTATGGCTACCTGGGAAGTGCAATATTAATAAATTGGAGACTTGTATTAGCTAGGGACTGGTATAGGCCAACCAGGGAGGTGTGTGGCCCAGGTGATTGGTGTAGGCCGACCGTGATGGTATATGACCGATAGGGAGGTGCATGGTTTACAAACTGGAGCAGGACATTGATCAGGGGCTGGTATGGGTCAACTGGAAAGGTATATGGTTGCTAGAAGGTGGGTAGCTGGTTGCCCCGGATGGGGGAGGAGAGATGTATTTTGTTCGCTTTACCAGCTCTACCGTCTTTTCGGATTTTCGCCAGAGCTGGCCCCATTTTACTTTTCTGGGTGCATCTTTGAGGGTTTTCACACCAAGGGGTTACTCGATTTTATTTTTAATCTTGATACTCTCATCAGTACTAATCATTATTAAAGAATTATCTCATTAGTGTTAATTATTATTATTATGAATAAAAAATATTAAATAATAGTTTCATTAGTGCTAATCATGATTAAGAAAATAAACATATTGAAACAATAGTCTCATTAGTGCTGAATATTATTAACAAGTAAAAAATTATTAAATAATATCCTTATTAATGTTAATCATCATTATGAATAAAAATATTAAACATTAGTTTTATTAGTGACAATCATGATTAAGAAGAAAGAATTATTAAACAAATGACAAATCATTAGTGCTAAATATTATTAAAAATAAGAAATATTAAACAAAAGTCTCATTAGTGTTAATCATCATTATAAATAAAAAAATACATAATAATCTCGTTAGTGCTAAATATTATTAACAAGAAAAAATATTAAACATAACACCCATTAGTGCTAATGCTAATCACGATCATTATGAATAAAAAATTCTAAACATTAGCCTCTTTAGTGCTAATCATAATTAAGGAGAAATCAAATATTAAACATTACTCTCGTAAGTGCTAAATATTATTAACAAGAAAAAAATTATTCAACGATACGCTCATTCATATTAAATATTAGTTTCATTAGTGTCAATCATGTTTAAGAAGAAAATATATATAATACATGACAAATCATACACTTAATTAATAAAAAATGAAGATCATACGACTTAAATAATGGCTCAATCATTTCGGGCTCATTTAAGTTTTTTAATTTTATTTTTATTTTTTACTTTAAATCATCCGATAGTCATTGAGATTATACGGGCACGTACCTCTGGTAGAACCCAGCGCGATTTTTTATTTTTTATTTTTTATTTGTAAAACAAAAGTTTGCCATATATATATATATATATATATATATTACCGTCCACAGTGACCCCGGGTGAAACTAAAAACGTTACCCTTGTGGCCCAATAAGGCCCAGATAGGCCCAACCCAATTATTGGGCTCGATAACTCCTTATTTATCGTAAATACATAACAATGTGGGGCCTCGGAGCAAAGCCTGCACCCCTCCCTCGGTTCGGGGGAGAGAGGGAGAGAGAGAGAGAGAGAGAGAGGAGATGGAGAGAGTAGGTGGAGGTGGGGGCGGTGGCGCGGTGGCCGGCGAGGTGAAGCAGCTCGAAGACTGCTCCGTTTCCAAGTGAGTACCAAACATCTGCTTCTTTCCCCCTACCCTAACAGAATCGATGCCTCCACTCCCTTCTCTCGATCCGCTATGTTCTTGAGTAAAGAAATTGCTCCTCCAAATATAAAGGTCATATGGAGCAGCGTTGAACCAACCACCTTATACCTCAGAAGCGCTCCATGGCTGTCTGCAGACCCCCGGAAGATGCCCTACCGTTCTTCTTTCCTGGGCTCCGAGCACTTGTGGAACTGTAGCCCGACGCAGATGCGCTCGACACACACACACACACACACACACACACACACACACACCCGGATAATCGGAGAAAATCCATCAGGGCATCGGCCGGGTGCCGTCTTAATAAGACTTATTGGCTGCCCGTTGGCCTGGGCAGGACGAGCTGGACGTTTTGTCTTGATCCAAATGCCAATATGCACATTGGTGCTAATGCGCAGAGTTGATCATAGGCTTGGTTGGCATGTAGTGATGAAAAAAAAAGATGTGATTTTTAAGATGTTCTTCGGCATTGGCGATGCGTTGAATGCATGAATTTCGAATTTGAACGCACTTCCGGTTCTCTCAGACGAGATATCTCGTGATTCTGCATTTGTCCATCCGTCTGGAGCTTGTGATACTATGTCAAACGGGGAGTGTGATTCCATTGGCTACAGCTTACAGTGAGCAATGTCTTTAATCATTTCTTGGTTTGGAGATCTTCAGGGAGCTGAAGGATCGGAAACTGGGATACTATCATAGGCTTTTTTCCCCTCCAAAAGCAAAGAAAAGAAAGAGTGAATAGGCTAGGCTTGTTTACCGAGAAAAACTGGATTACTGTAATCACGTCCTTCCTATTATAGGTTTGGAGCCTCACCCAATTTTGACGATATCATAATCACTTAAGAAAGCCACAGATAAGTTTGTTCTGTTCTCCCCCCCCCCCCTCGAGGGAAAGGGGATACCTTCCTGCGCCTCTTTGTGGGGCACTGCACTGATCCATTCTCAGATGTTCATGGCAATGGGTTGGATGCATGAGTGCTTTTAAAAACATCTGGCTGCATGCCAAGCTGGCACGGCATGAACTCCACAGCCATCAAAGTAAATCTAGCCATGTGACTACTACTACTACTACTACTACTACTACCTTTCTTTTTTATGAACTTCTGGCCACCAAAGGCGCCCGGTACAGGGAAACTGCTGTACACTGCCAGGGGGAGTGTATCTGGTGTGTGTGTGTGTGTAATTTTCTGTTACTAAATAACAGAGGCCTTTCCTGTTAGTAAATCCCTTCTAACCGTTGGATTAGGATCTAGTGGTCGAGAACACGATGGGTATTTGCCCAGCATTTGAATCCCGCATTGTGTGGGAACTTTGTTGGGCCATTTGATTAATTGTCCAGCCGTAATCAAACAGCCCTCAATCTTTGATTCCCTTTTTTTTCTTGAAAAATGAAGTGAGACCCACCTTTCTTTTTCTCTTATCATTAACTTCCCTTTGTGAATTTTAGACCCCAAGGGCACCACAACACATGGGATTTTAGTTAATTTTTGACCATTGGATCTCATGAGATTCAATTGGACAGTTTAAAAATTGATAACAGGAACTTTTTCTGTTGCTTGATAACAGATTAGCCACTCTCTCTCTATTGATGAGAATGGCAACGCGGATCTAGAGGGGAGGGGGTGAATAGATCAGCCCCTTTAATAAACCGATTTAAGAAATTTAAACTAACGCTCAGATTCTATAGAGTCAACCTAGATGAATGAATAACAAACTTAGTTTAGGCCATCATAAAGAAGCATTCACAAACACGTTAAGCGCAGGGTACTGAAGTGAAGCTAGAGAAAGGGGGTAAAAGATATGAAAATCAAACCACATGGACACGAAGGTTTTTAGGTGGTTCGATTGCTTCCAGCAATCTACGTCCACCCCTCACCTGATCAGGATGAGGCTTCACTAAACACGGATGAATCCACTACAGCAACTGATCACACAGCTTGTCCACCGAAGGAAGACACAGAGGGAACCCGTGCTCACCAAACCTGATGAACACACCCCTGATTCTACCCTAGTAGAATCAGTGACACTGCACTAAGGCAGCACACGAGGAACCCTCCTCGCACCCTAGTCCGCAGACCAGATTGTGACCAGTAATGACTGAGCGCACCTCCGATTTGTGCAACAATGCACTATCAGAGAAAAACTGGAAGAACAAACTCAAAGGAAATCAGGAAAACAAAATGGAACAAACGAAAATACAGCAGAAAGGAAAGCAAATGTAGCTCTGAATATTATTCAAGAGCTTTCTCTGAAACACGGGACAAGCTTCTCTCAACTGAGCTGCGATCCACTCTCTCCTTCTTTCTATCTCTCTTTCTTTCTTGCTCACTAAGTGGGTTTTTCTTCCTCTCAGATGGTCTCTCGTTCTTCTTCGAAGGCAGCCGCCGCAGTTCTCTTTCTTCAAGGGATATCATAGTTGTCAAGGCGACAAGACGACCAAGGCGAGTTTGGGGGACTCGAGTGCCTAAGCGCTTAGGCGCTTGCCTAAGCGGCGCTTAGGCGTCAAGTTTATAAAAATATCATCATTAATATATACGTAATTTTTTACATATAAACTAATCATGATTATTACAAATATGGGAAACAACACTAGTATGAACATAGAAATAAAAATTAATAGAAATGACATTGCAATAAAATATCAAAATATATTTTGAGATAAAATTAACAATAAAAATTGGACTTTCAGAATAAATAAAATACTAACCTAATGTTTGCCAATTTCTTCCAAAAATATGCAAATCATACTCGAAATAACATACATATAATATAAAGCAGATACAAAAAGAAAAAGACATCTCCCATTATCACATACAATCAATAATAAAGTAAACAAGCACGTAACTAGGGAAGTACCATAAATGACTACTGTAAAAAAATAAGACATACAAAATTCAAATTAAAATTTAAAATACTTTATTAACAAATTAACCCCATCAAGAAATTGAAAAGGGGAGAAGGCATGATAGAGAGAGAGGGACTGAGAGAGATAGTTGTGAACTGTGTGTGTGTGTGAGAGAGAGAGAGAGAGGAGGAAGGGTGGGGGAAAGAGAGAGAAGGGGGCAAGGGGAGAGAAGAGATAGACAGACAGAGAGAGGGGACAGGAGAGAGAGAGAGGGTTGGTCTCACTGTGAGTGTGAGAGAGAAATAGAGAGAGAGTGTTAGAGTGTGGAGCCCGAACTCACCATCGTGCGCCCTCGCACGCGGATCGACCTGTGCGGTCAGGTCGCGGGGGTCAAGGGGGCAGCGCCCCTTGCGGGGGTTTCCGGGGGCGGAGCCCCCGGAACAAAATTTTTATTTATAACATGGGAGAAGAGGGAGACGAAGCTAGCAGGGGGCCGCCTAGGCGCTGCTTTGGGCGCCTAGGCCGCCCAAGCGGCGCCTAGGCGGCGCCTTTTTCCCCCTCAACAAGACGTGGGGGCGCCTATGCCTCAAAAAAATGCCTGCCCGCCTAGGCGCCGCTTAACAACTATGAGGGATATATATAACAGAGCCTCCGAAATTCTTCTGGATAACCTTAATTAATATGCTAATCTTCCATTGGTCCACTTGGCAGAATAGAATATTCTCTCTCTGGAAACATCTGTGAACGTGCCCGCCATCCTATGATCACGTGCCAATCATTTGGCTTCGAGTGCACGTGATTCCCTTGAGTTTTCCACGAGCCTGGCCATTTATCACCATTGCCAAGCTATTTTACACCCTTAAGGAGCTATTTGTCAGCCTTATCAGCTGTTTGTCACCCTTAGATTGATAGTCGTCGCCTTAGCAGCTTTTTCCCTTTACCTGATCCGTCGCCTTTAGCTATTTGTTACTGCTAGCCCTTTATTTGTTTCCCTTAGAGCGCTATTTGTCACCACTAGCTGGCCATTTGTTATTGCTGTGAGCTTGAGGGTCTAAAACTGCTTGAAGTGAGGTTGACTAGGGTCAACTTGACCAGATCACTGTTGCAGGTTGACTTTGACTGACACAGCTTGACTTGAGTCCACATGAAGTTTGAACTTGGCTGGGTTACCTTTGACTGGTGTTGACTTTGACTAAGTCAACTTTGACCAAAGTTGACTCCATCTTCAAACATAGTCGGCTCTTCTTCATATTCTTCCAGCTTCTCAGTCTTGTCTTCTATTTATCAACGTTGTGACTCATTTGTCACCCCTACGAGTCATTTGTCACCCTTGTGTGACCATTTGTCACCCTTGAAGCCCATTCATCACCTCTAGCAAATCCTTTTGTTCTTCTTTGCAAAACTGCTCGTGGAGTCGACTCTACTTCCTCTTGGAGTCGACTCTCCTTCTAGCTTTTCTTCTTCTCCGCCCTTTTTCTTCATGCCAAGCTATTTGTCACCTTTATATACCTATTTGTCACCGTTATTTACCTATTTGTCACTCGTAGCGGCTCATTTGTCATCCCTATTTGCTTCTGCTGACGGGTAGCTCTGGCGTCGACTCCATAAGCTTCTGGAGTCGACTCTAAACCTTATCTTCCTCTTGAGCGGTAAGGCGCTTGTAAGCTGGAGTCGGCTCGAAGCTCGACTCTTCTTCTTGACACTTCTTCTTAGCCATTTTTCTCATTTGTTCATGGTTTGGCATCATCTCTTTATCATGTAGACAACCTGAAACTTCATTGAATTAGCAATTACAGTCTGAAAAACATTGTAGAATGTGCGGAACATGTAGACCAAAATATGTAGAGTTGTATTTAAGCATTTTCAGACTTTAGAACCAAATGACTTCATGTTGGTTTGTCATCATCAAAATCAAATTATACCCAACAATCTCCCCCTTTTTGGTGATGGCAACCAGATGAGTTATTAAGCTTATTCTGTGAAGGTTGAAATTGGCAAATTAATTCCCTTGAGTACACAGTTGGATCAACAATGCAATGAGTGACCAAAAATTGAATACCAACTGAGTGACTGAAATGAGACACTAACTGAATGACTGAAATGAAAGAATGATATGCAATGACTCACAAAACCTAATGAAATCCTAATGAAATATGCAATGACTCACCAAAACCTCTCCCTCTTTGACATCATCAAAAAAATATAAATAATGGGGAGGATATAGTGCAGAGAAATGTAGAAGGAGAGGAAACACTGAGTGACAAAAATAGTAAGGTTACAGACAAGAGGTCAAACTGCCTTCATAAGCTATCCCGTAGGAAGATAAGTGCATTAGCTAGTTTAGCTGCATGGTTTAAGACTAATAATCCATAAAAGGCTTGCAAAGGTATCTGAGAGTTTGTATACATCAATAATGAAAAAAAGAATAGTGTGATATATAAGGCTTGAGAACTTGTCTATCAACTTTACTAATCAATTTCTAGAGACTCCTCTAGGATGTTCTTCAATTAGTATTGAGGACAAACATAGTAGAACAAGTCATGCGGAATTTATTTAGGGGTTCACTTACTTGAAGGTTGACTGCACCAATTTTTTTTTTATTTTAAGATAGAAAGTTTTTCTTATCTGAGCAGTCCAGTTGAATCCACATTTTTTTGACACGAGGAGACACATTGTTTAGATGTCAGAATCCTCGGTTACTCAATGTGGTAACCTTTTTGCCTCTAGAAAGAGCAAAGATAACAAAAGTAGTGTCTTTTTACGTGAGGCACAACACGTCTCAGATGAAGTGACCCAGTTACTCAACACACTATGTCATTGTTCTGTCATGATTTTGCATAGACATAATTTTTAATCAGAGGTAGTCCGATACTTCATGACACAACTCTCTTCACTTCACGGTGAAGGATGATTAGTTTCTCAGTAAACCAGAACCATTGCTCTGAGAATTTTGTTATCCCCTTTTTGAATGCATGAGTTTGTTTGAATGTTTGAAGACAATACTGAATATAAAGATTTTCAACTAAAGTTGTCTCCCTACTTTCGAATTTCAGGCTTTTAGAGATTCTCGGGACACAATATTTCACAAATATTCTAGACCCATTAGTTTTGTATAGAGATATTCTTCAGAAAACTTATGATTTAGTCTTTGCAGGGTTATAAATCTTAAACCACTAGACTTAGCATGGCCAACATACTTAATCTTTTGTCCATTTAGAAAAGTTCTGAATGTAGAAATCTTCAAGTCTGTAAAAGGACTGTTGGAGACTCGGAATTATTCTCACAAGAAACTTTATGCATATGTCTAAGACAACTAAGTTGATTGAAAGAGAAACAACTGAAATGGCTGACAGAAAATATGAAATGATTTGAGACTGCTCAATCAGAATTTATTGACACAAGAATGTGAGCAAGCTTGAAGACATAGAATCAATGACCTTTATCTCCCCCTTACTAGATGCATTAACTGTCTTTGGTACTTGGTGGAGAACTTAAGTCATAAGACTACCTCACACTTAGTGAGAGCTTTCAGACAGGGCTTACCTAACCTTTGGCAACTCACCATTTGATATATCATAGGGTGGTTAGTAGCCAGTGAAGAATGAGACAAGATTAGAAGGTTTAAAGATAGACAATGGGGCTAGCTCCCCCTTACTTATTGCATCTACAGACTTAAGACAGACAGCTAACTGAAATCAAGAAATGTTGCAAATTCAAGTTGGTCTGAAAAGACCCAACTCTCTTCTCAAGGTAGAAAATTTTTTATGATCCAGTGGCTTTGTGAAAATATATGTAATTTGATGTGCTGTGCCTACATGAATCAATTCAAATTTTTTCTTTGAAATCTCATCCCTTAGAAAATGGTGTCTAATGTCAATGTGTTTTGAGCGTGAGTGTTTTAATATATTTTTAGACAGATTTATAGCACTGGTGTTATCACAGTAGATGGGTGTGCAGGCAAGATCTACATTGTACAGTCTTGTAGCTGGTGTTTAATCCATATGACTTGTGTGCCACAACTGCCAGCAGCTACATACTCAGCCTCTGTAGTGGACAGAGCTACCAAGTGTTGTTTCTTGGAGGCCCAAGAAACCAGACACCCTCCTAAGAATTGACAGTATTCACTAGTGCTTTTCCTATCTAGTTTGCATCCAGCATAATCTACATCAGTATATGAAATCAAATCTAAATTACATGATGCAGGGAACCATAAGCCTAAGTTGTGTGTGCCTGCAATGTATCTAAAAATTCTTTTAACACCTAAAATGTGTGATTCGTTAGGATTAGTTTGAAACCTAGCACATAAACACACACTAAATTGAATGTCGGGTCTAGAAGCAGTAAGATAGAGTAATGAGCCAATCATACCTCTGTAGAACTTGGCATCTACTGATTTACCTGACTCATCAGCATCCAATGATGTGTTTGCTCCCATTGGTGTAGCCATGTGTTTTAATTTGTCCATCCCGAATCTCTTCAAAATCTCCAGTGCATACTTGGTTTGGCTAATAAAACATCCATCCTTCGTTTGTTTAATCTGCAGACCAAGAAAATATTGCAAGTCACCAACCAGGCTCATTTCAAACTCTTTTGACATTAAACTTAGAAATTCATCTGAAAGTTCAGAACATGTAGAACCAAAGACAATGTCATCAACATATACCTGAACTATGATGATTTTCTGATTCAAATTTTTGCTAAAAAGAGTCTGGTCCACCTTACCTCTGTAATATCCTTTACTGAGCAGAAAATCAGTCAGTCTGTCATACCAAGCCCGAGGGGCTTGTTTCAGTCCATACAATGCCTTATTTAATCTGAAAACATGGTTAGGCAGCTCAGATGATTCAAAACCTGGGGGTTTTGCTCAACATAAATTTCCTCTTTTATGATGCCATTTAAAAATGCACTCTTCACGTCCATTTGTTGAAGTTTTGTGTTATGAGAGCATGCAAAAGATATTAAGATTCTAATGGCTTCCATCTTAGCAATTGGTGCATAGGATTCATCAAAATCCATCCCAAATTCTTGATTATAACCTTGTGCTACCAACCTAGCTTTATTCCTAGAGATTATGCCATCTTCATTCACTTTATTCCTAAATACCCACCTAGTTCCTATGACAGAACAATTTTCAGGTCTGGGAACCAAGGTCCAGACTTTATTTCTTTCAATTTGACCCAATTCTTCATGCATTACATTTATTCATGATTCATCTTTTAAGGCTTCTTCTATGGATTTGGGTTCAATTTGTGAGACTAATGCTACTAGATCCTGATTATTGACTTCCTGATGAAAAGATCTAGTCCTAGGGGGATCATGCAGATTTCCTATAATATTGTGAACAGGATGATCTTTTAGAAATCTGATGTTATTTGAAGACTCATCTTGTTCGGTCGACTGAAAGTGTGGTTCGGTCGACCTACCTTGTTCTGTGTCAATCTGTGCATCTGGTTTAGATTGTTCTGCATGTGGCTCCTTTTCCAGAAATTCTCCATCTTCTTCTGGTTTCCTGTTATCATCACTTATGTCAGTAGAGTTAAGTGGTTCATCAAATATCACATGAGGAGATTCTTCTACTAACTGATCGTGAATATTAAAAACTCTATAAGCTCTTGACTGTTCGGAGTATCCTAAGAAAATCTCTGGACTACTCTTGGCTTCAAACTTATCTAAGTCCCTTTTATCATTGTTGTGAATAAAACATTTGAAACCAAAGATTTTAAAATAAGCCAGGTTAGGTCTCTTACCCTTCAACAATTCATATGGGGTTTTCTTGTGGACAGGTCTTACCATTGCCCTGTTAATTATATAACAGGCTTTATTTACAGCTTCTGTCCAAAATTTTCTTGGGAGTTGGTTTTCAATAAGCATGGTTCTGGCCATTTCCACTATAGTTCTATTCCTCCTTTCAACAACTCCATTCTGCTCAGGAGTCCTGGGAGAAGAAAACTTGTGAGTAAGTCCCTCTTTATCATAAAATTCTGAAAACAGTGTATTTTCAAATTCTCCTCCATGATCAGATTGAATTATGCAAATTTTGTGCCTATCTTCCTGTTTTATTTTGTTGAAGAAAATTTGAAATTCATAAAATGCTTCATTTTTGTGTGCTAAAAAGAAAACCCATGCGAATCTAGTGTAATCATCTACAATGACGTACCCAAGTCTTTTCTCATTTAGATTTAGAGTCCTAGTGGGACCAAACAGGTCCATATGCAGGAATTATAATGGCCTAGATGATAGGGGTTCATGCCTCACTTTGAAGGATTTCCTAGTTTGCTTTTCTAAGTACATGCATCACAGATTTTTGCATTTGTTGTGAAGTGAATTTTAGGCAGCCCTTTGACTAAGTCATACTTGACTAATTTATTCAGAATGTTATAGCTAGCATGGCCTAATCTCCTATGCCAATTAAAGGCATTATTATCAGAATTAGCAGTTAAACAAAGATTAGATGCAAAGTTTTCATCTAAGTCTATTATGTAGACATTGTTTATTCTATGGCCTATGAATTTTATTGATTCTGAGTTGATTTTCAAAATTTTGCATGCATGATCATCAAAAACAACATTGTGACCCTTGTCACAGAGTTGACTAATGCTCAACAGATTGTGCTCAAGACCGTCTACAAGTAAAACTTTTTCAACAGTGTTTGAGAGAAACTTACCAATTGTGCTTGATCTAATTATTTTACCTTTGTTCTTCCCTCCAAACTTGACCATTCCACCAACCTTCATTTCCAGCTTACTGAATTTAGTCCGGTCTCCAGTCATGTGCCTCGAGCAGCCACTATCCAAGTACCATCCGTTGTGTATGGCTCCCAGGCTGACCTGCAAGACATATTATGCAGAGAATTTTGGAACCCAAGACAAATTGGATCCACATGCATCATTAAAGCTTTTCAGTAAACTCTTAGGAATCCAAAAGGAATCCAAATTTGCCTAACAATTTTATTTTGATTGACATAATGGTTCAATTTTTTAGCACTGTCATCCCTACTGACAGCAACCCTTGGTTTTGAATTTGTTTGGTTCCTTTTAGTGAATTGGTTCTTTTTGGTGAATCCATTAGTCCACTGTCCAAAATGATTTCTGGGTTGATTAACAAACTTCCTTGGCCTATAGAAGGCATGTGGATTGAAGACATTTTGATGATAAGAAGAATATGTCCTCATTGAATTGAACTTTCTGTATGTTGCAGAATGGGTCCGCTCAGAATGCAGTGTGGGGTTATTTTTCTTCTGCGAAATCTGAACTTTGATGGTTTGGCCAGACTTAGTGTTCCAATTGACAGCTTTTATGGTGTTACCAAAATTTTCAGCCCCTGAATTCTGGGCATTACTGTTTGAGCTGGATGGAATGTCCAGCTTCTCTTTTCCTTTCCCAGGGCAGAATGTCACTGTCTTGAATTCAAATGGTCTCTTTTTTGAGGGATCAAAACCTAGACCTTCTTTATTAAAATTGATTTTCATTCCTAGCATGGTGTCTAAGTTAGACTTCCCTTGAACAAACTTTTCAAGTGTGACCTGTTTATCCTCCAGATCCTTTTCAAGTTTTTCACATGTTTTCTGAATTTCAGAATTGACACCTTTTATGGCTTCATTCTTTTCAGCAATCAATTTGTTTTCATTCTGAACTTCCTGAAATTTCAATCTAAATTCATCAAATTGTTTGTGAATACTCTCATTTTCAGCTTTCAGGTTTTCGTTTTCATTTTCATTTCTAAGTGAACTTAGCTCTCCCATTTCTATTTTGAGTTTTTCCTTTTCTTTTTCAATCAAAACTTGATCTTCAATTGCAACATTCAATTTTCTTTTTAACGTTCTATGTTCTTTACTCAGGGAGTTAAATTTATCAAGGAGTTCATCATAGACATCTTCCCAATCATCAATGGAGTAGTTTTCGAAGATATTGGTTACCTCCTCATCGTTGTTTGCCATTAAGCACATGCCTTCTTCTTCTTCTCCACAGGTTTCCTCTTCAACGTCCTCTTCTTCATCACTCCACGTGCACAACATGGCTCGTGGTTTCTTGCCTTTAGCTTTCGCAGTCTTCTTCAACAATTCAGGGCAGTCTCCTTACATATGACCTGCCTTTTTGCATTGGTAACAAATAATTTTATCAGAATTTTTGTTCCTATCTGGCTTAAAGTTTGAACTCTTACCTGTCTGCGGTGGCCTTCTTTTTTTGAAGGTCTTACCTCTGATTTTCAAGAATTTTTGGAATTGTCTGGTCAGAAGTGCCTGTTGGGAGTCGTTTAGATCTGAAAAATTTTCAGAGTCTTCACTGCTTTCTCTACTGCTTCGAGACACCTTGAGGGCTATTGTCTTGTTTTTCTTATTCTCTTCCACACTCTTCTTGAGATTGATCTCGTACGCCATCAATGAGCCCATTAGCTCACTCACTGTCATGGTGGACAAATCCCTGGATTCTTCTATCACAGTGGCTTTAGTGTGCCAAGCAGGGGTTAGGGACCTAAGGATTTTTCTAACCAGATCACTGTCATTAAATTGCTTTCCTAGAGCCTTAAGACTATTAGCAAGTTGTGAAAGCCTCGCATACATTACAGACACAGTTTCATCATGTTTCATTTTGAATAACTCGTAGTTTGAGGTGAGCATGTTTACCTTAGTGGCTCTCACCTGGGACGTTCCCTCATAGATCAGTTCCAACTTGTCCCACATTTGCTTGGCGGATTTACAGGCAGAGATCCTTGAGTACTCATCTGGATGAACCGCGCACTGCATAATATTCATTGCAGTCCAGTTGACGGTTGACATGCGAATTTGTTCTCAGGTCCATGTATCTTCCTCTTCTGGTAGTTGGAATGGACCGTTAGTGACAACTCTCCATAGTTCATGACTCTCAGCCCGTAAGAACACTTCCATCCTGTTCTTCCAATACAAATAGTTATTACCATCAAAAAATGGTGGTCTAAATTGAATGCCTCTCAGCTAAGAAGTTACGAGCATTGCCATTTCCAGATCTTCCCGGGTCGTTGGACCACATTGTGGGAAACCTAGCTCTGATACCAACTGATGAGAATGGCAATGCGGATCTAGAGGGGGGGTGAATAGATCAGTCCCTTCAATAAACCGATTTAAGAAATTTAAACTAACGCTCAGATTCTATAGAGTCAACCTAGATGAATGAATAACAAACTTAGTTCAGGCCATCATAAAGAAGCACTCACAAACACGTTAAGCGCAAGGTACTAAAGTGAAGTTAGAGAAAGGGGGTAGAAGATGTGAAAATCAAATCACAAGGACACGAAGGTTTTTAGGTGGTTCGATTGCGTCCAGCAATCTACGTCCACCCCTCACCTGATCAGGATGAGGCTTCACTAAACACGGATGAATCCACTACAGTAGCTGATCACACAGCTTGCCCACCGAAGGAAGACACAGAGGGAACCCGTGCTCACCAAACCTGATGAACACACCCCTGATTCTACCCCAGTAGAATCAGTGACACTGCACTAAGGTAGCACACGAGGAACCCTCCTCGCACCCTGGTCCGCAGACCAGATTGTGACCAGTAATGACTGACCACACCTCCGATTTGTGCAACAATGCACTATCAGAGAAAAACTGGAAGAACAAACTCAAAGGAAATCAGGAAAACAAAATGGAACAAACGAAAATACAGCAGAAAGGAAAGTAAATGTAGCTCTGAATATTATTCAAGAGCTTTCTCTGAAACACGGGACAAGCTTCTCTCAACTGAGCTGCGATCCACTCTCTCCTTCTTTCTATCTCTCTTTCTTTCTTGCTCACTAAGTGGGTTTTTCTTCCTCTCAGATGGTCTCGTTCTTCTTCGAAGGCAGTCGCCGCAGTTCTCTTTCTTCAAGGGATATATATAACAGAGCCTCCGGAATTCTTCTGGATAACTTTAATTAATCTGCTAATCTTCCATTGGTCCACTTGGCAGAATAGAATATTCTCTCTCTGGAAACATCTGTGAACGTGCCCGCCATCTTACGATCACGTGCCAATCATTTGGCTTCTAGTGCACGTGATTCCCTTGAGTTTTCCACGAGCCTGGCTATTTATCACCCTTGCCAAGCTATTTTACACCCTTAAGGAGCTATTTGTCGGCCTTATCAGCTGTTTGTCACCCTTAGCGTGATAGTCGTCGCCTTAGCAGCTTTCTCCCTTTACCTGACCCGTCGCCTTTAGCTATTTGTTACTGCTAGCCCTTTATTTGTTGCCCTTAGAGCGCCATTTGTTATTGCTGTGAGCTTGAGGGTCTAAAACTGCTTGAAGTGAGGTTGACTAGGGTCAACTTGACCAGATCACTGTAGCATGTTGACTTTGACTGACGCAGCTTGACTTGAGTCCACATGAAGTTTGAACTTGGCTGGGTTACTTTTGACTGGCGTTGACTTTGACTAAGTCAACTTTGACCAAAGTTGACTCCATCTTCAAATAGAGTCGGCTCTTCTTCATATTCTTCCAGCTTCTCAGTCTTGTCTTCCATTTATTAACGTTGTGACTCATTTGTCACCCCTACGAGCCATTTGTCACCCTTGTGTGACCATTTGTCACCCTTGAAGCCCATTCATCACCTCTAGCAAATCCTTTTGTTCTTCTTTGCAAAACTGCTCGCGGAGTCGACTCTACTTTCTCTTGGAGTCGACTCTCCTTCTAGCTTTTCTTCTTCTCCGCCCTTTTTCTTCATGTCAAGCTATTTGTTACCTTTATATACCTATTTGTCACCGTTATTTACCTATTTGTCACCCGTAGCGGCTCATTTGTCATCCCTATTTACTTCTGCTGACAGGTAGCTCTGGCGTCGACTCCATAAGCTTCTGGAGTCGACTCTAAACCTTATCTTCCTCTTGAGCGGTAAGGCGCTTGTAAGTTGGAGTCGGCTCGAAGCTCGACTCTTCTTCTTGACACTTCTTCTTAGCCATTTTTCTCATTTGTTCAAGGTCTGGCATCATCTCTTTATCATGCAGACAACCTGAAACTTCATTGAATTAGCAATTATAGTCTGAAAAACATTGTAGAATGTGCGGAACATGTAGAACAAAATATGTAGAGTTGTATTTAAGCATTTTTAGACTTTGAACCAAATGACTTCACGTTGGTTTGTCATCATCAAAACAAAACTATACCCAACATCTATACATATATATATATATATATATATATAGTATGAGTTTTTGGGATTTGGGGTAATTAGGTCATTTCCCTCCCAAATAACGATGTTTTTTCCATTTTATATGCTGGTTTTTTTAAGTTCGTGATCATTTATCTGGCATGGATTGGGATTCATCTTTGAACTGTTATGTTCTCAGTCTTTCCTTGATTTGAGTTTATGGTCACCATACATGATGAGTACAGAAGCTAACTTGTACTTCCAAGCCAAAATTGAAGGTAAATCTTGTGGAACAGGTAGCGAGCTGGGGTTAGAGCTGGTTCTTGTATGTTTATGTGAACATCATGGGCCTTCTGCCATTGCTGACCTGGAAATGGATTGAGAACCATTAGTTCACTCTAATGTTACGAGGTTTGGCTGTAACCATTCTGTTTAGAAACCTTGATCACAACACAAGCTTCTTTGCTGCTGAACCAAATATTTATAATTAGAAATTTAATATTATGTGGATCACTCAGGTTACATTTTGAAGAAACACTGGCAACCTCACATCTTTTATCAAGAGCAGATCGATCCATATTGATGTTTCTTTCTAGTTTCTTTTTAGCCTTAACATATGCCTCCCTACAACCATGTTGTGGACATTTAGCTTATGTCAGAAGCAGTCTCCTAACGCTTAGCCAAAAACCTACACAGTGATGCATGAAAGACCATAGAGGATTCTTCTCATGAACACTCTGCAGTGTGTTTTTCAATTAATGTTTGCTTATGTCTTATCCCATGTTCTGTTCACTTGGAAAAGAAAAACATTGGACAAACTACCACTTGTTTTTCAATTAATGATTGTTATTTAGTGGCTTCATTCTTGGCTTATGCTTTATGCATATCCAAGGTCATTCAGCATGCTAATCTCTTTGGCGCAACCTATTTCTCTGTTTGGAGCTTTTCTTGAACATATTGTTGGCTTTCTATCCACTAGACTTGTTATTTACTCAGCTGATTTTCCTATTGCATCTGTGGCCACATCTGCACCCAGTCCAGTTATACCCCTTAATCGATTCAGATCTTTTCACTCCAATGTGCAATCTTCTAAAATTGTCCATTATGGTAATATATTATTGGGAGACGTTGTCCATTATGGGAATATATTATTGGGAACTTCTCCTGGCATTCTCGAAGCTCATGTTACTCCATGCCCTACAGCTGTTGTTATTGATTTCAAGCCTCTCTCTTCTTTAGTTTCTTTGTCATGACACTAGATTTCCCTCAGCTGGTTATTCAGCTAGCTCAGCTCACCACTTAGCTCCACCAAATGCTGCAGATATTTCAGTTGAGTAGTTTATTTAGTGAATGTGCTTATTCTATTGAGATTTGTTTGGCTATGGCATCTTCATAATTTTATCAACATTTATCCAGCTCTTACCCCCTTGTATCTTGACACCTAGAGCAGTTGAATCTTTAGATACCTCTCTGACACCCTTACTCTTCCTTATGAACCGGTTGATCATTGTTGACCTCTTGGTCAAGTTTCAGAAGACTCTTTCAATTCACGATGTTCATTGGCCAACTCTAGATTTACGATTTGTCATGCATCTTGGTGGAGGTGTTAGAGATATGTGTATGCATATGTCCTAGTCCTACGTATATTAGGGAGACATGTACACATATGTACCAGGTCTAGTACTAGGGAAACATGTATATATCTTCTAGTTATACTGGTATTTGGGGGGATACTCACAATGAATAAAGAGCTTTCATTATTTCCTTCCTCTGTTCCTAATGGATCTGATTTGGATCAGGAACAAACTTAACAAGTTTGAGGGCCTGATCTAATTTAGAAGCTCTTGTCCAAGAGAGGCTTTAGTGCCATGGATCACCTGCGGATGATTTCTCAAGAAAATGAGATCTTTTTCCAGTGCAAGATACTAAAATGCTGATTTTTTGAAGATGGTTTCATGCATGTTCAAAGCAAGTAGAGAGAGATGGGTCAGACTTGAGTGAGCTCAACGAGTCTTCCTGAAGTAGTGAGGGAACTCAATGAATTGGATCCCCAGCAGGTAGGTATCCTCACATTCTTGAACGACACATTGGTTGATTGTAAAGGATTTTAGATGGGGGAAGCCTTACCTTTTTGGACAGTGCACCACCTTGATTTGGTTGTTTCTTCGGAAAATTGGCAGTTTTTGGATTTCAAAGTTGTTGTATGCCTCTTCAAGATCTGGAGAGAATGAGAATATTGCTCAGCTACACAGCTCAAATGAGGGAATTAGGCTCATGGGCACTGTGCTGTTTTTATTTGTTGAACGGACGGTATTCCTTGAAAGGCTTGAGGAGAGTAAAGCTTGGCAGCAGCAGCATTCTTTTTCTTTTTCTGCGTTTGTCTGTTTTCTGTTTTCAGAAGGAATTTTTTGTGCTTACTCCAAACGATTGTACAACGTAGTGTCTCACTGGGTGTGTAAAGTCCTCTTTTGGCCATAAGGAAGCATCTTCCTCCTTGGCTATGCATGGATGTATGATGTTTTTGTATAATTAATAAAATTGTTCATATATTTTTGCCCTCTATTTGGAAAAGAAAAAAGAGAATGCATAGGTGGAGAAATAGATGTATACATTAACTGATTTGTGTTTATTGAGGGAGTCCAAGGCATGTATCATCATTTCTTCTATGTTCATTATCTTTTAGGGCCTCTTGAACATGTTATCTTCTGAAGCTCTATTAAATGTCATGAGGCACAAGATCTCCAATAGGAGATCAGCACAAGTTCTGCACTAACCCTAGTTTCATTCCCGAAGTTCCTATCCACGTTCATTTTTTTCAAACAGTGAAAAATAAAATAATAAAGAATTGTCAAATGGTCTTCAAAAGGGAAGCGAGGCCAGTAGAAAGGGTACTTTCTTTTGTTTGTGAGATAGTGGCCCTTTGGGCTAAACACTTTTGTAAAGTGGAGGCACATAACTCCTTACTCTTTTTGTTCTTGGGGAGTTAATCACCTTCTTGGTGTGGTGATTTTTTGTAAAGGGGTTTTGGGAGCTGATAGCTATACCTGTACATCCCTCTCTTTTCTTTATATATTTGTGGTACCATCCATGTTTCAAAAAAAAAGAATTGTCAAATGGTCTTTTGAATAATGTTTGTTTATTACCTCTTTTCTTTCTTCTTGATAAATTCTGCAACTATCATGTCTTTATGATGTTCTTTTCTTTCTAATGCCCTCGTTATTTATTGTAATTGTAACTATCCTGTAAACTATTCCTAAAATTGTACAATAGTTACTTTGCACCAAGAACTC
The DNA here is from genome assembly GCA_022559845.1 of Amorphophallus konjac. Classification (NCBI taxonomy): domain Eukaryota; kingdom Viridiplantae; phylum Streptophyta; class Magnoliopsida; order Alismatales; family Araceae; genus Amorphophallus; species Amorphophallus konjac. Next base: position 95,625 of record JAHNEJ010003488.1, read on the forward strand.
AATACTTTTTAGTGAACCGACAATAGTATCAGATTTTTTTTTTAACTTTGTTTTGGGTTCTTTGGTGAATTTTGCGACCCTAGATTTATCTTTCATCTTGAAGTACCGTCTTCTCTGCATAATTAAATATAACAACAATATATTTTGCATCTTTTCTATGATGTAAATGTGTATACCAAGAAACTTTTCTTTGGCTACTTGTCCTTTTTGTTCTCTGCATATGGCTGTTCTGATTGTTTCAATGACCAATTCAGCAGCAGAGTTTTCTGCCTCAATTTCCTATGATTCTTCTACTCTTTTGAATACAAAGCATAATCCAGGTCTGTTTATTCTGATTGGTATCATGTGCTGATGACTAAACAAGGGGAGCATTATCTGTCCTTTGCAGTGCACTTGGTACATGGGTGTTCTCAGTGGCTGGAGCTCTAATTGCAATTCCTGTGGGTATCCGGAGGAAGTCTTTGGCACCATTGGTCTTCTTTGGTACAACAGGCACAATGCTAGACATTATCATGGGAATCAGTCAGTGTGAAAGAGAACATGCAGAACGACAAATGAAGCTTTTGGAAGCACAGAATATTGCAGCTGGTGCTTCAGTAGACAACGAAACTGAATCACAGACTGACAGATGGAAACATTGTGATTAGAAGTCTGTCTGCACATGATTACATCGCAGCTGCTTCTGATTGTTCGTTGTCATGCCTCAATATCATCCTTTGAATTGCCAGTTGTCTGAACTTAACAGTGCTTTTACAGAAACTACGGTGGGATCCAGTATTTCCTTTTGCTGTACTGCAGTTTAATTTGAATAAACTTGTTATTTATTGATCATGTTGCTTTGGAAGGGAAAGGTGCAACTAGGCCCTTCATCTTTTGATAGGAAACACCAGCAACACCATCGCAAACTGACCACCAGATTGATCCCGAGCTGTTATGTTATTTTGTGGATTTTGTCTGTATCCTACATATTGAAATGAGCAAACTGACTACCAGATGATCCTGAACCGTTGCTTTGTGGGGATTTTGTCTCGATCCTGCAGATTGACATGAGCTTTTAGTACCCATGGCACGGAAGGAGTGGCGGTGGGGCGGAAGGGGGATTTGAGAGAGCAGAGGGGAGACGGATGGTGATGGCTGCCTCGAGATCGGTCCGCATCCCTGTGCAGGCTGCAGTGCACACAATGTGGCCCGCCCGCGACACCAGCTTGCAGTGCCACTGTAGCAACCCTGATAATTATATGGATTTATTCAGATTTTTTTAGAAATTAAATAGATTAATTAAGCTTAAAATAGGCCAATTATTGATTCTATGGATTATTTAACATTTATTTAAAGGTCCAATTATTTGTAGCCCATTAAGAATTTAAAATGGGTCCATAGGTCAAATCCTAAGACTTTTGGCTCAAGTCCAACCTTAGAAATGTAATACGGTAATTTTCTTTGATTAAAATAGATAATTAGGGGATAATTATAAGAGGAATTTGATCAAAATTTAAATTTCGGCGTCCAGGGTAAGTCGCGGTCAGTCGAGCGATCGCGACTTGTTGATGGCGGTCTAGAATAGACCGTCACTTGGTTCTGAAATCGGAAGTTGATAAATCCTAGAAAGATCGGATTTTTATCAACCCTATTGCCATGGATTGATGTGATCTGACATGGGAACTTGTCTAGGACTCTCAGGGGATCGAATTGACATCCCATAGGACTTTTAATTCGACTTAAAATTTTAGTTTTAGGTCATTCCCTATAAATAAATCTCAGATTTGTCTTGCGCGAACCCTAATCTTGGATTGCGTAGTTCAAAGTTATAGTATGGTTATTTCAATATCTTTCTTTAGGGTTTTTTATTTCCTTTAGTATCTTCTAACCCTCTGTCAAATTTCATGTTAGGAGATCAAGCATCCAGAGAGTTAGAGGGATCGGAAGTAGTTGTTTCTACGCAGAACACGCAGGAATGGGCGTGTTCTTTCGGCAAGGATATGAAGTTTAGGGACCTTATCAGAGATATTTTCAAGTTCAGCTTTTAGAGTTAATTATTCTTCTTTGTGTCTTCTAACCGCCTTTCAAATCTCGTAAAAAAAGATCAAGCAGTCAGGGAGATAGAAGGTCTGGAAGTTGCTGGTTCCACGCAGGGTGCGTAGGAACGGGAGCATACTTCCGGTGACAAATTCGAAGTCTAGAACCAATATCAGAGGTAGGGTATCTCATGATGGCTTAAATATCAAGATAGGAACAAAAGTCATCTATTTTCTCGTGATTTCATGCATTATGCACGGAATATTTAACGTTTTTCTATGACTGCCCAAGTATGTCTTTCACAGCTGTTGATGTTTTGTTCTACCCCCCCCCCCAATTATGTTAATAACATATGTGAATCATGAAAGGCATGAAAGTATGAACAAAGGAAAGGGGCGATGAAGATATAGAAAATACTGACCGTGATCGCCATCAAGGATTAACAACGCTAAAAGGATGGAGAAAGGAGAGGAATGGCGCCGTGTATCTTGAAAAAGGATGAAGACTTGATCGCGCTTAAGGAACGGGGTGCGGGAAATTTTGTGGATTCAACCTCCTCTCCTTCCAATCGGCTAGAGGAAGAGGGCCTCACATTCTATTCATGCTCTCCTGCAAAACAAAGATCAAACCACAATAGAAAAATTCATTAGAAACTATGAGTGTAGTATCAAATCCCGCAGTAATAAAATAGGGTTAGAAATTGAGGGAGAACGCACTAGGGGAGGTTTTTAACCCCTGTGGAAGGGTGCAAAAAATAGGTGTGTGTATTGTGATGAGAATAAGACAAAGAGAAAGGAAAATCACGCAGCACAACTGCGGGAAACGTGCATACAATATGAAGAAAAGTGCAGACAGAGTGCAGAAAATAGAGATTTGTGATGATTTGTGAAATTGGGAGGAGAATAACTAAGAGTAGAAAGAGAGTTAGACAACTTTTGAGCATAGAAATCGAAGATAATACTTCCCTCTTCAGGCCAGGGTCGAAGAGACAAGATGATGGGGAAGCATGGCTTCACCCCGAACCGAGAAAGAGCCCCCCTTCGTGTTCTGCGAATTGGGTTCCTTTTATAGAGAATGCAGAAAACTAGAAAGTTCTCCTGAGATTTTAGGGGATAGAGTCCAAGATAAATCGAGTATGATATATTAATCTTGAGATAATATCAAGGGGAAGTGTAATGCCTCGGATTTTTCAGATATTTTTCGGATCATTTTCGTGGGTCTCGGAGTGTATTTTGTGCTTTACACGTATTTTTTCCTGATGTGCCTTCGGAACTCTATGCAGGGCGAACCGTGACGTTCTCCGACTCTGGGACAGTACCGGTGCGTTGTACTCCTCCCGAGGATCGCGGAGGTAATTTTTAGTATTTTTCTGAATTTCTAGAATTTTTAGATTTTTCTATATATAATAACCCCTTCTCTCTCTCTCCCCTCTCATTTCTCACTCTTTCCCTCTCTCTTCTCTCTCACGTTCTCTCCTCTCCGGGAGGCCGACGGAGATGGACGATGGCGAGGTGGCAGTGCTCGTGGGGCGAGGAGCGGCGTGGACGGGGCGAGGATCGAGGCGTGGTGGCGAGGTGAAGCCGGTTCGTGAGCGTGGGATACCGACGGGGTTTCGTGACGTTTTCTTCGTGGATCGGCGACCTCGGGACGCGAAATCTTCGGTGGAGGTAGGGAGATGGATCCCCAGCTCGTGTACTTCATTTTCTGTAGATTTGGTAGCCCGAGGCGAGTCGAGTGGGGTTCTTTTCGTATTTTGGGAAAAAAGCATGATTTTGGGGTATGAGCCCGATCTAGCGTTTTAACGTGTTAATTGGTGGTTTGAAGGCATCATTGGATGCCTAGGGACTTGGGGAAGGGTTCCCTCTTTGTTTCCCCATCACCCGGGGGTGATTGGGGCGTGGAATGGGTTTCTTCGCGGTTTCCGCCGCTTTCGGGCGTGGACTGAGAACACGCTCGTCATGGTGGGCGCGTTCTTGGAGAACGCGTCACCCCGATGAAGCGCGTTCATCGGGGAAGATGAACAGTAGGTGGTTTTATTGCGCTATAGGTGTATAGCACGTCTGTTCTTGTCGCGCTACAGGTGTGTAGCGCGTCCTGATCTGATCGCGCTATATAAGTATAGCACGTTCTGTTTTATCGCGCTACAGGGGTATAACGCGTTCTGATCTGAACGTGCTATATGAGGGTAGCGCGTTCTTGAGGGTGACCAGTCGGGCAGCCCATGGCGGGTAGTCTACGGTTGATCGTGCCTCCTTTGGCCGTGTGTGTCTCGGATACCCCGTGGAGTTCCGTGACCGTGTCTTTGGGTGTCCGAAGGTTTTGTTTTTCTCGATTAGCGTGCCCGTAGGTGTGTGTGTTCCGGGCTTTGTGTTACACTGGATCGAGTCACCGTGGATCGGTGTGAGTGCGGTGGGGTCTCCCCCGCATGTCGTGAGTTCCTTGGAAGATGATTCCCGAGTGGGCCAAGTGTTTGGCCTTGGACTGCGAGTCCAGTCATCCGGCCTGGGGCTGGAGGTTTCCCACCTTTCTTGGGATGGGGAATCAGTGTATCGGCTTGTGAGCTGTCTTGGGAATCGTGCTTCTGTGCTTTACGTGTTGATTATGTGTGTGACCTTAGACTGTGAGTCCAATCATCCAGCCTGGGGCCGGAGGCCTCTTGAGTTTCCTTTCGAGGGGATAGTCTCGGCGGCTCGTGAGCTGCCTCGATATTCGTGCTACCGTGGTTTTAGACCTAGGGATTAGGTGTAGCATCCCGATGTATTATTAAATAAAATAAAATGAAATTATAAAGAAAATTCTTAAAAAATACAATAGGTCAAATTTCAACCAATTTATAAAAATCTAGAAAAATTATAATCGTATAGAGGATAGAAAAATTAGATAAATTGTCTTCTACGGTCAGCCTAAAATAAAATCCTAAGTGAGCTGAATTAGCAGATTTAGGCCCAAATCAACACTTAATCTAACTAGACCTTAAATCACAAAATTAGAACCCAATTCTCGATCATTTATGCCCAAATTGGACCCAAATGAACGGCTTAGATTAGCTAATCGTTTCCCGTCTGATTCTCCAGCAAAACCCTAACCCTAGTGAGAGTATTTGGAGGCGGAAGGCGGCGCGGACTCGGTCAAGCGCGATTCGCGCGCTCCCACGGAGGAAGGACTCTATCCACCCTAATCGACCCTTCTAGACTCAATTGACCCTATATAATCAAACCCTAGTCGACCTAGAAAAGATTGGATGCGGTGGTGGCCGACGAGGAGCGCAGACGAGGGCGAATTCCGGTGATCATCGGAGAGGTGTTCCGGGCGCGATCGGCGATCTTCTTCCCTCTTCTTCCTTTGCTTAAGGTAGGTGATAGCAGACCAAACCCTAAGTGCCCTATACTGTTAAAATTGTCTTTGAGTCCTCTTTCCAGTGGTATATAAAGCCCTAAATTTGGTTACGTATTCCGTGTGTATTAATCGAATTAGTAAGAGCATGTCAATCTGGGGTTTCCTCTGTTTAACCTTGATTAATGTAGGGTTAAACAGAGGATGTTAAATGCAGGCTTAAATGTTAAATTGATCATGCCATCTTGTACATCATCTTGTTCTTGTTCTATTGGTGGGTGTTTGCCCAATTTTTATGCTTTACATGAGGAGTATTTGATCATTTTTTCTAAACCCTAGCCGAGCTCGTCGGAGTCGGGCAGGGGGACCTTAGCGCGGTCCAACAGGAACCGCTCTGTTCTGAACGGCCCCTCGATAGACCGTGTGGTCGAGATCAACGGCCAACAGTTGACCGCTTAATTATCTTCGCGTTTTGGATCCTCCATGATCAGGACGGCCATATCCAGACCGTGCCGAGACCCCCGCGGCCCCTCGATAGACCCTCAGGCCCCTGGCCCTTAGGGATTGAACGGACTGTCGACCGACCGCTGAGGCCCTTGGAGCGGTTCTGGACGAACCGTTCTATCCCGCAGAGCTACTTTATTCTTGTTCTAGCATGAACTATCTTAGTTAAATAATGATAATGATGGGCTAGCAACCTACATATAAACATGAACATATGAAAGTTAAGTATTGATAATTTTTCTCGTTTGATTACTTTCATCATACCCTTATTCGTCATTTCAATAAAGCTAATCTCAAACATGTTATAAAGAAATATTGACACTAGGATTGTTCTGACAGTCATTCCACTTCGGTGGAGTTGACTGACCGCGATATATTATTTTCGATGATTCTAGCCCTCAACTCTTGTAATGGTTGGAACTCTCCGCCGGATACTCCTTCCGTTGGACTAGAGCCTCCATTATGAGACCTCCGTAAGTCTCCGCGAGCCTGAGATTCCCACTAGGACGCCGGACAGGTTGTACCTCAAGTCCTGCACCAGTTTGACTCGATTGAACTGCATGAAAGACCCTGGTTTAAGTCACGGGCCACATTGGACTGTCCGAGTTATTGCACGGCCAGAATTGGACCGTGTAACGCTCAGGACGGCCTAATATGAACCGTGCAATACATGCAGAATGCCCTATCTTGATTGGTCGATTGCCCTTGTTCTTCTTCGACCTAGTCATGTTATAGTCGACCCAAAAAGCCTCTAGGCTGACCAACGGACAGTGAGCTGGACCTTGGTTCAGTGACACCCCGCCTATGGCAGCCCAGGAGCCCATTTGGGTGGATTCCCCATGTCTTGTAAGGCCCATTATTGAACGGACTGGACATGCCCGTCCAGTTTGTTGAACGGATACTCTTGGACCGTTCAATTCCTGAGCGGCCCAATTTGGCCCGCTTACTTTCATCTTGGGTTTCAAATCTTTCTTGTCGTGAACGGCCCAAAGTGGACCGTCCAGATCTGTTAAAAGGCCCATTTTTGACCGTTTTGTAATTGGAGCTGCCCATAATGGACCGTTCATCCTTGGCTTCTGTTAGGCTGCTCTTCAGCCCAATCCTTCTAGAGCGGTCCAGTTAGAGACCGTTCATCCTCTGAGCGGCCCAATATGGACAGTGTATCTTCCAGAAATGATTTCCGTGATTCTTGGTGTTGGAATACAAGGACATGTTGGTTCTTGATAACTTGAACTTTCTGGACATGATGTCTACTTCAACTTACCCTTGGAATTTTTCGAGGTAAGTTCTATATCTTGAATTTTGGCCATTTTGCTGGATTAATGTCTAGACATAACTTGGGATCTTGGATCCATTAAATCAGTGCCAACACATCATAAGGGCCCGGTCTGATCCTGGGAGGAGCGCCCGAAAAGTACTAGTGTCCCGGGGAGTTGTAATGACATGGTGAGGCATTGCACCGAGTGCATGACTAGCGTGATGTCTACGACATATTCCTTTACACGATTCCTTCACGTATTTACATGACTGGGTTATTTCATGCTTGATTGGCCATTTTCAGTTATACTTTGCTCATGTTCTCTTATTGTCCTTATTCTGTTATTTATATCGTCATCTCATTTTCTTTCTCGTACAACATAAATGCAAATTGGTTAATTACTTAAACTTGCCTACTATTACCTACTGAGCGTTCGCTCACCCAGTTGTTTCCCCTCTTTTTCAAGTAGCTCAGGTGAGGACTCGCAAACTGAGGGGGATAGGCAAGAGTGAAGACCTGGAGCGAGCCAGTTAAAAGACTGTGTGGAGTCATTCTTGGATGTCTCGAGTCTAAGTGTGGTTTAGAATGTTGTCAAGTGAATGTTGTAATAGTGTCAAGCAGTGTTTTTGAGGGTTTTTCTTATTTTCTTGGTTGGAAATGATGTAAACTTGTTTTATGGTTCATTTAATAATTATTAGATTGGTAGAATCATTATCTATCCTTGGTACTGTGGTGAATGTTATAGATTCTCTAGTGCAGGTCGTAGCATGTCTGGAAATCAGCATATTATTATTAATTTTTCTACTATCGGTCTCGATATTCCGCGTCGGGGCGTGACAGTTTGGTGGTATCAGAGCCAAGGTTTTCTTATGTTCCTAGGTTCTCTAAGTTCTAGGGTTCTAGGTAGTGTCATAGGACCTAACCCTGTTACAAGTCTAAGGATCCAACCCAGTGAGATTTGGGTAGAGACTTGGGTTAAGTTAATAATTTAACTCTAGAAAGATTCATTCTAAAAGATTCTAAATCAATATGTTCTACGCGTAGGGTATTTCAAATGGCAGCCGAACGTGCGCAATGGAGGGATATGCAGCGAACAGTTCAAGGACTAACTCGGGCATTGCAGCAAGTGGCCGAAGGAGGAGTGGCGCATCAAGGAGCGGGAGATCTTCATCGAAATTTCTGTGGGATGAATCCCCCACATTTTGGTGGCTCGACAGATCCAGACGAAGCCGAACACTGGGTGAAGGAGATGGAGCGAATCTTTGAAGTCAAGTAGTATAGTGATCAAGAACGTGTCCTTCTGATGACCTTCCAACTAGAACAAGATGCAAGAACTTGGTGGGATGCAGTAAAGGCTACTCTTGGAGACAAGTAAGTCGCATGGAAGGAGTTTAAGGAACTCTTCAATGACAAGTACTTTTCTGATAGAGTCCAAGAGAAGAAGGCGGCGGAGTTCGCTGCTTTGAAGCAGAGGAACCTCTCTGTTGCTGAGTATGAAGCTCAATTTTCCCGATTATCTCGTTTTGCAACTCACCTATTATCCACCGAGAAGATGAAGGCCAAGTGCTTTCTTAATGGGTTGAAGCTGCTATATATTAACCAGTTGGCCCCAATGGAAATCCAGACCTACACTGAGATGGTGAGGAAGGCTCAAGTTATGGAGGATACCTTAGAGATGACTGAGAGGATTCGTGGAAAGAATTCCAAGAAGGAACAAACTACTGGTTCCGGGAACTCTAAACCCGGCAACGGCAAGAAAAGACCCAATGGTGGGTCTAGTTCGTGGAAGGGCAAGGTGCCGAAGAATGAAGATAAGAAGTCCGGGCCGATAGTACCATTCAAAGGCCTGTGCAAGTATTGTGATCGTCCAGGTCACAAGATGGAGGAATGCTGGCGCAAGTTGGGTGCCTGTCTGCGCTGTGGAAGTAGGGACCATCGTATTCTGGAATGTCCCCTCCTGTCAGATCAAGCTACACCGACTAAGCCACAAGGAAATCGGAAGCAGCAGGGCAAGCTTCAAGCCCTACAGGAAGATGATGCGGGAACCACCAAGGAGGGTGGACTCGTTGAAGGTACACTTATTATACATGAAAAGTCGGCATTTGTTCTATTTGATACCGGAGCAACTCATTCTTCCGTTTCTCAGAAATTTGGTAAGTCATTAGTTGTGAAACTTGTGTTGATGAATTCTCCATTAGAAATTTTGACCCCTATTGGTTCCGGATCTGCAATCAAATATTTCTATCCTTCTAGTAAGGTTATGATTAATGAGCAAAATATGCCAGCAGATTTAGTTTGTATGGATATGAAGGATTATGTTGTAATCTTGGGAGCTGATTGGTTGGCTAAGTATGAGGCCAATGTTCACTGCAGCACTAACTCGGTGTCTTTTTCTGGACATCATACGCTTTCTTTTGTAGGGGTTAGGCACTCTAAGTCTGTGCCGCTTATTTCGGCTCTTCGAGCTGAGAAGTTGTTGAGGAAGGGATGTCCGATTTTTCTAGCCTTTGTTTCTGTGACCCCTAAGAGGAAGATTGAGATAAAGGACATTCCTATCGTTCGAGACTTTCCAGATGTCTTCCCTGAGGATTTGTCATGACTTCCGCCTGAGAGAGAGATGATCTTTTCTATTGATTTAACCCCTGGCGCGTCTCTTGTTTCAAAGGCTCCGTATCGTATGTCTCCCGCGGAGTTGAGGGAATTGAAACGACAATTGATGGAGTTGCTTGAGAAAGGGTTTATTCGTCCAAGTACATCCCCGTGGGGAGCCCCAGTGTTGTTCATCCGAAATAAGGATGGTTCGATGAGATTGTGCATCGATTATCGGTAATTGAACCAGTTTACTATCAAGAACAAGTACCCATTGTCGAGGATTGATGAGCTATTTGACCAGATAGCGGGAGCCCAATATTTTTCTAAGATTGACCTTCGATCGGGATACCATCAGCTACGAATCAAGGATGATGATATCTTTAAAACGATCTTTCGTAGCAGGTATGGGCATTTCAAATTTGTAGTAATGCCTTTTGGACTAACAAATGTACCTGCAGCTTTCATGCAGTTGATGAACAGTGTGTTCCGGCCCTATCTTGATCAATGGGTCGTGGTGTTTATTGATGACATCTTGATATACTCTAAGAGTGAGGAGGAGCATGCCGAACACTTGAGGATGGCGTTGCAGTTATTGAGTGACCATAAGTTATATGCCAAGTTTAGTAAGTGTGAATTTTGGTTATAAGAAGTATCTTTTCTGGGTCATATTATCACTAAGGAAGGTATATCTGTTGATCCTTCGAAAGTAGAGGCAGTAAAGAATTGGGATAGGCCTACTCATGTAACTGAAGTAAGAAGTTTTCTAGGCCTGGCAGGTTATTACCGAAGGTTTATTAAAGATTTCTCTAAAATTGCAGTACCTCTGACCAGATTGACCCATAAGGAAAACCGATTTGAGTGGTCAGAAGGTTGTGAACAGAGTTTCCAGACTTTGAAAGAGTGTTTAACCACTGCCCCTATTTTGGCCTTACCTTCTGGAGAAGGAGGTTTTGTAGTTTACACTGATGCTTCAGGTATTGGCCTAGGTTGTGTGCTTATGCAGCACGGGAAGGTGATAACTTATTCCTCTAGGCAGTTAAGGAAACACAAGGGAATTACCCTGTCCATGATTTGGAAATTGCAGCTGTAGTGTTCGCCTTAAAGATTTGGAGACACTACTTGTATGGAGAGACATTCACAGTGTTTTCAGATCACAAGAGTTTGAAGTACTTATTTTCTCAAAAGGAGCTTAATATGAGACAGAGGAGATGGCTTGAATACTTAAATGATTTTGATTTTTCTATCGAGTACCATCCTAGAAAGGGCAATGAGGTGGCAGATGCTTTAAGTTGCAAATCGATAACAAAATTATCAAGTCTCATGTTACAAGAGTGGAGATTATTAGAATAGCTGGCTAGTTTAGACATCAATGTTGGCGAGGATCGGGTTATGATTGCACAAATTCAGCTTCGTCCAGAGTTATTAATGGAAATTCAGTCCTTGCAAGACAATGATCCGGTATTGGTAGAGATCAAGGAAAGTTTGAGCAATAGACCTGATTTCATGTTAGCTGATGACGGTAGATTATTATTTCAAGGAAGGACCTGTGTGCCTGATGTAGCTGAACTAAAGGACAAGATCTTAGAGGAAGCCCATAGATCTAGGTATACTATTCATCCTGGAGGTACTAAGATGTATCGAGACTTGAAAAGATCCTTTTGGTGGCCGAATATGAAAAAGGAAGTTGCTGAATTTGTAAGCAGATGTTTAGTGTGTCAGCAAGTTAAAGCTGAGCACTTTAGACCTGCAGGGAAGTTAAAACCACTTGATATACCTCAATGGAAGTGGGAGAGTATTGGTATGGATTTTATCATGGGTCTACCTAGGACTCGCAGTGGATTTGATGCAATATGGGTCATTGTCGATAGATTGACTAAGTCTGCCCATTTCTTGTCCATTAAGTCCAAATGGACAGTTGATGTCTTAGCTGCTCTATATGTGAAGGAAATTGTAAGACTTTATGGAATACCAGTCAATATTGTGTCTGATAGAGACCCCAGGTTCACTTTACACTTCTGGAGAGGACTGCAAGAATCCCTGGGTACTCGTTTAAATTTCAGCACGGCCTTTCATCTACAAACCGACGGACAGACCGAGAGAACCAATCAGATTGTGGAAGATATGCTAAGAGCTTGTGTGATCGATTTTGGAGGCTGTTGGCATGAACATTTGGCTTTGATTGAGTTCGCCTACAATAATAGTTACCAGTCCAGTATCCAGATGGCCCTATTTGAAGCTCTGTATGGAAGAAGTTGTAGATCCCCATTATGTTGGGATGAGGTAGGCGAGAAGCAATGGTTGGGACCAGATCTCATTTCAGAATCATCTAAGAACATCCGTATCATTAGAGACCGTTTGCAAGTGGCACAATCAAGACAGAAAAGTTATGCGGATTGTAGAAGGAGAGCTTTGGAATTTCAAGTCGGCGAGCATGTGTTTCTGAAAGTTTCACCCATGAGAGGAATTCGAAGGTTTGGCATTTGTGGCAAGCTAAGTCCGAGATATGTTGGCCCTTTCGAGATTTTGGAAAGAGTTGGAGAGGTTACTTGCAGATTAGCTTTACCACCTCAGTTATCTGGAGTGCATAACGTCTTCCACGTATCTATGTTACGGAAATATGTGTATGACCCCACTCATATCATTCAGCATGTGGATTTGGAATTGAAGGAAGATTTGACTTCTGAAGAAAGACCCATCAAGATTTTGGACCATAAGCAGCAGCAACTCAGAAATCGATCTATACCTATGGTCAAGGTTCAGTGGAGTCGGCGTGGAACGGAAGAAGCCACTTGGGAATCTGAGGACGTTATTCGGAAGCAATACCCTGATTTATTTTAAGGTTAGTTATTCTACTCCCCATTCCGATACGTGCAATGAATTTGGATGATCAAATTCCTTAAAGTGGGGGAGGGTGTAGCACCCCGATGTATTATTAAATAAAATAAAAGGAAATTATAAAGAAAATTCTTGAAAAATACAATAGGTCAAATTTCAACCAATTTATAAAAAATTATAAAAATTATAATCATATAGAGGATAGAAAACTTAGATAAATTATCTTCTACGGCCAGCCCAAAATAAAATCCTAAGTGAGCTGAATTAGCAGATTTAGGCCCAAATCAACACTTAATCTAACCGGACCTTAAATCGCAAAATTAGAGCCCAATTCTCGATCATTTAAGCCCAAATCGGACCCAAATGAATGGCCTAGATTAGCTAATCGTTTCCCCTTTGATTCTCCAGCGAAACCCTAACCCTAGTGAGAGTATTTGGAGGCGGAAGGCGGCGCGGACTAGGTCAAGTGCTATTCGCGCGCTCCCGCGGAGGAAGGACTCTATCCTCCCTAATCGACCCTTCTAGACTCAATTGACCCTATATAATCAAACCCTAGTCCACCTAGAAAAGATTGGATGTGGGGGTGGCCGACGAGGAGCGCGGACGAGGGCGAATTTTGACGATCATCGGAGAGGTGTTCCGGGCGCGATCGGCGATCTTCTTCCCTCTTCTTCCTTTGTTTAAGGTAGGTGATAGCAGGCCAAACTCTAAGTGCCCTATATTGTTAAAATCATCTCTGAGTCCTCTTTCCAGTGGTATATAAAGCCCTAATTTGTTACGTATTCCTTGTCTATTAATCGAATTAGTAAGAGCATGTCAATCTAGGGTTTCCTCTGTTTAACCTTGATTAATGTAGGTATTAGCATGCTTAAATGTTAAATTGATCATGCCATCTTGTACATCATATTGTTCTTGTTCTATTGGTGGGTGTTTGCCCAATTTTTATGCTTTACATGAGGAGTATTTGATCATTTTTGCTAAACCCTAGCCGAGCTCGCCGGAGTCGGGCAGGGCAACCTTAGCGCGGTCCAACAGGAACCGCTCTGTTCTGAACGGCCCCTCGATAGACCGTGTGGTCGAGATCGACGACCAACAGTTGACCGCTTAATTATCTTCGCGTTTTGGATCCTCCATGATCAGGACGGCCATATCCAGACCGTGCCGAGACCCCCGCGGCCCCTCGATAGACCGCTCAGGCCCCTGGCCCTTAGGGATTGAACGGACTGTCGACCGACCGCTGAGGCCCTTGGAGCGGTTCTGGATGAACCGTTCTATCCCGCAGAGCTGCTTTATTCTTGTTCTAGCATGAACTATCTTAGTTAAATAATGATAATGATGGGCTAGCAACCTACATATAAACATGAACATATGAAAGTTAAGTATTGATAATTTTTCTCGTTGATTACTTTCATCATACCCTTATTCGTCATTTCAATAAAGCTAATCTCAAACATGTTATAAAGAAATATTGACACTAGGATTGTTCTGACAGTCATTCCACTCGGTGGAGTTGATTGACCGCGATATATTATTTTCCGATGATTCTAGCCCTCAACTCTTGTAATGGTTGGAACTCTCCGCTGGATACTCCTTCCGTTGGACTAGAGCCTCCATTATGAGACCTCCGTAAGTCCTCGCGAGCCTGGATTCCCACTAGGACGCCGGACAGGTTGTACCTCAAGTCCTGCACCAGTTTGACTCGATTGAACTGCATGAAAGACCCTGGTTTAAGTCACGGGCCACATTGGACTGTCCGAGTTATTGCACGGCCAGAATTGGACCGTGTAACGCTCAGGACGGCCTAATATGAACCGTGCAATACATGCAGAATGCCCTATCTTGATTGGTCGATTGCCCTTGTTCTTCTTCGACCTAGTCATGTTATAGTCGACCCAAAAAACCTCTAGGCTGACCAACGGACAGTGAGCTGGACCTTGGTTCAGTGACACCCCGCCTATGGCAGCCCAGAGCCCATTTGGGTGGATTCCCCATGTCTTGTAAGGCCCATTATTGAACGGACTGGACATGCCCGTCCAGTTTGTTGAATGGATACTCTTGGACCGTTCAATTCCTGAGCGGCCCAATCCGGCCCGCTTACTTTCGTCTTGGGCTTCAAATCTTTCCTGTCGTGAACGGCCCAAAGTGGACCGTCCAGATCTGTTAAAAGGCCCATTTTTGACCGTTCTGTTATTGGAGCGGCCCATAATGGACCGTTCATCCTTGGCTTCTGTTAGGCTGCTCTTCAACCCAATCCTTCTAGAGCGGTCTAGCTAGAGACCGTTCATCCTCTGAGCGGCCCAATATGGATCGTGTATCTTCTAGAAATGATTTCCGTGATTCTTGGTGTTGGAATACAAGGACATGTTGGTTCTTGATAACTTGAACTTTCTGGACATGATATCTACTTCAACTTACCCTTGGAATTTTTCGAGGTAAGTTCTATATCTTGAATTTTGGCCATTTTGCTGGATTAATGTCTAGACATAACTTGGGATCTTGGATCCATTAAATCAGTGCCAACGCATCATAAGGGCCTGGTCTGGTCCTGGGAGGAGCGCCCGAAAAGTACTAGTGCCCCAGGGAGTTGTAATGACATGGTGAGGCATTGCACCGAGTGCATGACTAGCGTGATGTCTGCGACATATTCCTTTACACGATTCCTTCACGTATTTACATGACTTGGTTATTTCATGCGTGATTGGCCATTTTCAGTTATACTTTGCTCATGTTCTCTTACTGTCCTTATTCTGTTATTTATATCGTCATCTCATTTTCTTTCTCGTACAACATAAATGCAAATTGGTTAATTACTTAAACTTGCCTGCTATTACCTACTGAGCGTTCGCTCACCCAGTTGTTTCTCCCCTTTTTCAGGTAGCTCAGGTGAGGACTCGCAAACTGAGGGGGATGGGCAAGAGTGAAGACCTGGAGTGAGCCAGTTAAAAGACTGTGTGGAGTCATTCTTGGATGTCTCGAGTCTAATTGTTGTTTAGAATGTTGTCAAGTGAATGTTGTAATAGTGTCAAGCAGTGTTTTTGAGGGTTTTTCTTATGTTATTGGTTGGAAACGATGTAAACTTGTTTTATGGTTCATTTAATAATTATTAGATTGGTAGAATCATTATCTATCCTTGGTACTATGGTGAATGTTATAGATTCTCTAGCGCAGGTCGTAGCAAGTCTGGAAATCAGCATATTATTATTAATTTTTCTTCTGCCGGTCCCGATATTCCGCGTCGGGACGTGACATTAGGCTAGATTGATGGCCTTGTGCCGTTGCGTACGACGGTCTTGACCCCGAGTCTTGTGACTCAAGGACTGTTGGATTTAGTGAGTCTAGAGGACTGTCCAGAGTCCAGTGGCTCAGCGCCACTTGGTTCATCTCGACTTTCGCGTAGGGTGCATGCGTGTTTCTCGGAGTTTCTGTTTGGAGAGTGGTCACACCAGTGACTCCCGACTAGTCATAGCCTTCCGACACGCGAGTGGTCCCACCAGGGAGTGGTGGCGAAGCTACCCCAGAGAGACGGTTTTAGACTGGTTTCCTTCGGACCCCACGTCTACCAGCCAGAGTCTGGCTGAGGGGAAAACCGGTCAGAGGGTCAGACCAGAGACGCACGGTCTGTGTGTGCACACGTGGTTGGGGGCGGTTGGACGTGTGTTGACGAACGCGACCCCAGTTAGTCACTTGCTTTGTGGTTACTAGTACGGTGTTCCCGTTCCACCAGGGGTCGAGGGGGACACCTGAGACACGATCTAAGTCGTTAGTGGACGCATCCGGCCTTACTTCTGGTGGGCAGGTACTCCTGTCACGTGAGACGTGACTCTCCTATTTTCGGGTTCCGTTTCCCGTCTGCGAGACGTGGTTTTCTGGACCGTCCGGTGTTTCCGAGGTAGTGGCCAGGGTGCTGGTAGCTTCACCGAGCTTGCGTCTGGTTAGTGCGATGCCCGCGACCAAGTGGTCGGGGTTACACCTTGGACAGCATGTCCAGGTTGGCCTTGTCCTAGGAGACATGCCTCTACGGCGGGGTTGCCGTAGGTTTTGCCTCGGTAAGTGGTGTTAGTGTGGTCCGGTTCCCGACTGTGAGATCGGGATTTCTCTTTCTGCTTGACCGGTACAGTAGGAGTAGTTGTAGTGTCGAGTTTTGATCGGCCACCTGTTCCTGCTGCTACTGTTGTTCTTGAAGTTACTGCTTTTCGTGCCGCCGTTGTTCTCAGTTGGGGTTCCGCGGGATCCCTACTGAGCCAGTGACAGGAGGCTCACCCCTGCGTTTCAGGTGCGGCGGTTCTTCCTCGAGGTTCGAGGGTGCTGTGCGGAGGTTCTTAGTTGTCAACTCGCCGGGCCAAGTGTTCACTTGGCATGTGGTATGTTTTACTGCTTTAGACTGTACTTTCTGTTGGACTGGACTCTGTTGTTGTAGTTATTTCTTTATTTCTGTTGATTGTTGAATTGTCCTGCTTTATTTCTTATTTTTTGTATCTCCACACTCCCTTTAGCCCTTCCGAGCCCTCCCGGCTCGTGGGCAGCGGGCCAAGATTCGAATGGTATCGGGTCCTTCTCGGTATTCAGATCTTGGGTCATCACAGCTGGTATCAGAGCCAGGTTGTGGATGTACATAGGAATTCGAGATATTACAGTGATCAGAGTCCATAAGGTCCAGTACAATCGACAGCTGGCTTAGGGTTTTGTGTTTGTTTTCCGCTTTATTTTTTGCTTGAGAGCTTGAGTGCGCGGCGTTGGCGCTATGAAGGTTGTTGTTGTTCGCGGCTTTCGTGCCGGCATGGGGTCTAAGGATTGAGGTTGAGAGTTTCTTCCTCATCGGTGGTAACCCCAGTTGTCCAGCGTCGGGTAGAGGTTGTTGGCGGGCGTGAGTTCGCGGTGCTACGTTCGAGGTGTTTGCAACGAGGTTAGGTGGCTGACGAGGATTGGTTGTGGTTAAGTGGCCATGAGCCCGCTCTGAGGGAGCTGTTGTCGAGTCTGGCCACTCCAGCTTGAGGATTATCCAGCCCCTGATGTGTTAAGGTTGTGGTTTGAGGTGTCGGAGCGGGTGCTCTGGTCGAGAGGTGCGCTCGGATGAGCGGAGGATCTTCTCGCTGAGCTGTTGGTTCGTCGAGCCTGGTGTTCTTGTCGTGCTCTATGGCGTCAGAAATGACGTGTCGGTCCTGATTTTTCTTGCGGATTTCGAGGCAGGATTGGGCTGTGGTGTCCCAGTAAGTCTTACTCCTGCGCTCTTGTGTGCGAATGGATTGTGTTCGCCTTGGATTTGGTTTGAGATATGAAGGTTTCGTGGCGAGTTCGGGACTCGAGGATGAGCGTTGACGGTTGTCGATTATGGCTCGTGTTGTGGCTCTTGGCGTGGTGTGTTACAGTTCGAGGATTTACAGAGGTGGTGCATCGAGAGATGTTGTGATCGTGGTCCGACGTGACACTTGTCGAGTGTGTCGGAGGCGCTGACATGATGAAGTGATGGTTTTCTCGGTGCTGGAAGGTGTTGTTCCCAGCGTGCGCGAGGTTTGAGGTCAGGTCGAGCGTGGACGTTTTCCGTTGGTCGGAGGTGTGATTGGTTTCTCCTTTTGGTTGGAGAGATTGCGTGTAGCTAAGGTTCGTCGTCTTTCATTGTGTGTCTGGATTGGTTGGCCTTTGCGTGCCATAAAGTCCGTGCGAGACGCATCCCGTGTGTGTTGGCAAGGTGGTTGCCAATGGGAAGTCGTGCCCAATTCCCTTGCTGTGTGAGGGTACTGGCGCTATTCCGGAAGGACAAGTGCTGGTTGGGCGGTGTTCGAATTCTTGGTTGGTGCTGGAACTTTTCGATTCGTTGCAGATCGAAGTCTGCGGAGTCGTAGAGGGTTGCCAGATTGGGAGTGAATCTGTGCTTGGGTTCGAGGTAATGGAGCTTTCCTCACCCTATTTTCTGAAGTTGGCCAGCCGAGTTGTGGATTGTCAGGATGGCGAGTGCCGAGTTGCCGTGTTGACTGTGTGTGTGGATCAGAGTGCGCAGCGGAAGTGTGGTGGGCCCATAACCCACAGGCTCAGGATCGTAGCGTTGGTTGCTACGGGCGGATTCCTGAGATTGCGTTGAGCATCGGAGGATTGGTTCCTCGATGTGAGACATGTTGTTGCCGTGCCGTTGCTCGAGATATCGTGGTTCTTGGCACTGGCAGGATGGAGTGTTGGGAAAAAATGTTGGCAAGTGTGCCGCATGAGTACCATGTTCCTGTGATGGAAGCCGTTTCAGGCGTCGGTGTTAGACCCGGATGGGGTTGTTGAGGATGTCGCCTGACGGAGGTCGAGGACGTGATGGTCAGAGTCGGTGGCTTGGTGCCCAACTTGTGTTGGAAGTTGTGTCCTCGGATGAGATCATTTTTGGAGAAGTGATCTCTAACAGATTGTGGATTCCTGTTGGTAGCTGCGAGTGACTAGTAAGGCTAGTCTCATAGTTGACCATGGTAAGATGTGTATTGTTGGGGACCTGTGTGCATTGGTCGTGGTGTAGGCGACCAGGTTGCTGTGAGTTTGAGTGGCACTTTTCTCCCCTAGAGACGTGCGCCATGAATTGTCCCGGTGGTGTCCCGTGGCTCTGTGATAAGAGCAGAATCGGGATTGGTAGGTGTCCACTTGGATAAGTTGAGATAGGATTCGATGAGACAAGACGGAAGAGTGACGCCTGTGGGCGGAGGCCTTTTAGTGAGATTGGCGTCGGATTGGTGGTCCTTGATGGGACGTTGGCGTTGGAGTGGTCATCCCTGGTTTGGTGACCAGCATGGGATGGTTCCCCTGTAAGTCTGAGTCGAGTGAGGTGATGACCGAAGACACTAGAGTTTTTGTCATTTGGTTTCGTCGTGCTCCCCCTGAGAGGGTTGAGTTAGCACGATGATTGAGATCGGACGTGGTGTCTGAGAGGAGTGCAGCTCGAGATGTGGTAATTGTCTGTGTGAGTCAGCGGATGGCCTGTCGTGAGTTGGATCGTGTCTGCTGGGCCGGTGGAGGTTTCCTATTGACGAGCAGTTGGTGACCGGTGTATGGTCTTTCACAGACAATAGATGCCGGTGGTTGTGCATCGTGAATGGTGAGAGCTATGTGCAGGTGAGGCCTTTGGTGGTCGTTTCCGTGATGTGCTTTCGGATGGGAGCTGGGCTTTGTCGAAGTTTGAGTTCTGACAGAGTTGGTCCCATGTTGTTGTTGGCTTTCGGCTTGCCAGGTGTGAGATGATGCTTG
Organism: Amorphophallus konjac; assembly: GCA_022559845.1. Lineage (NCBI taxonomy): Eukaryota > Viridiplantae > Streptophyta > Magnoliopsida > Alismatales > Araceae > Amorphophallus > Amorphophallus konjac. The sequence goes on from JAHNEJ010003488.1 coordinate 115,375, forward strand.
GCGCTGAGCCGATGATCGATTGCGGTCTGTTGAGATGGTTGCGGGAGCTTGTGGAGGCTCTGTATTGGTTGTTCCCTGAAGCAGGGCGTGAAACCAGTCAGCTGGTTGTGAAGCAGATGTGTGTTTTATCCGCCGACCATAGGATGGATCAGTAGCTGTTTCTCGTGACGAGGGTTGTGTCTTCTCGGTGAGCGAGACGGTGGCAGCGGTGCCATGATTGGTTTTCACGTTGTCTAAGGTGGTGCCAGACTTGTGCTATTGTGATGTGCCTGCTCTAATGGCCGGTGTGCGAGGCATGCAGAGCGAGGTGTCGTTCGTGATTGTAGTCTGGCTGTGTCTCTCAGGAGAGGAGCTTTTGTGAGAATCGAGGTTTTTGTGATGGGGCTCTGACAGCGTTGTCAGTTGGTTCAGTGTTCTTCCCCTGTGACTTGGTGCTAGTCCTAAATTTTGAGGACGAAATTTTTTTAAGGGGGGAGGGCTGTAATGCCCCGAATTTTTCGAATATTTTTCGGATCATTTTTGTGGGTCTCGGAGTGTATTTTGTGCTTTACACGTATTTTTCCCTGATGTGCCTTCGGAACTCTGTGCAGGGCGAACCGTGACGCTCTCCGACTCCGGGACAGTACCGGTGCATTATGCTCCTCCCGAGGATCGTGGAGGTAATTTTTAGTATTTTATGAATTTCTAAATTTTTGGGTTTTTCTATATATATTAACCCTTTCTCTCTCTCCCCTCTCATTTCTCAGTCTTTCCCTCTCTCTTCTCTCTCACGTCCTCTCCTCTCCCCCTCTCTTCTCTTCGGGCGGCCGACGGAGATGGACGAGGGCGAGGTGGCGGTGCTCGTGGGGCGAGGAGCAGCGTGGACGGGGCGAGGATCGAGGCGTGGTGGCGAGGTGAAGCCGGTTCGTGAGCGTGGGATACCGGCAGGGTTTCGTGGAGTTTTCTTCGTGGATCGGTGACCTCGGGGCGCGAAATCTTCGATGGAGGTAGGGAGATGGATCCCCAGCTCGTGCACTTCATTTCCCGCGGATTTGGTAGCCCGAGGCGAGCCGAGTGGGGTTCTTTTCGCACTTTGGGAAAAAAGCATGATTTTGGGGTGTGAGTCCGATCTAGCGTTTTAACGTGTTAATTGGTGGTTTGAGGGCATCATTGAATGCCTAGGGGCTTGGGGAAGGGTTCCCCCTTTGTTTCCCCATCACCCAGGGGTGATTGGGGCGTGGAATGGGTTTCTTCGCAGTTTCTGCCGTTTTTGGGCGTGGACTAAGAACGCGCTCGCCATGGTGGGCGCGTTCTTGGAGAACGCGTCTCCCCGATGAAGCGCGTTCATCGGGGAAGATGAACAGTAGGTGGTTTTATCGCGCTATAGGTGTATAGCGCGTCTGTTCTTGTCGCGCTACAGGTGTGTAGCGCGTTCTGATCTGATCGCGCTATATAAGTATAGCGCGTTCTATTTTATCGCGCTACAGGGGTATAGCGCGTTCTTGAGGGTGACCAGTCAGGCAGCCCAGGGCGGGTAGTCTACGGCTGATCGTGCCTCCTTTGGCCGTGTGTGTCTCGGACAGCCCGTGGAGTTCCGTGACTATGTCTGTGGGTGTCCGAAGGTTTTGTTTTCCTCGATTAGTGTGCCCATAGGTGTGTGTGTGTTCCGGGCTTTGTGTTACGCTGGATCGAGTCACCGTGGATCGGTGTGAGTGCAGTGGGTTCTCCCTCGCATGTCGTGAGTTCCCTGGAAGATGATTCCTGAGTGGGCCAAGTGTTTGGCCTTGGACTGTGAGTCCAGTCATCTGGCTTGGGGCTGGAGGTTTCCCGCCTTTCCTGGGATGGGGAATCGGCGTAGCAGCTTGTGAGCTACCTTGGGAATCGTGCTTCTGTACTTTCCGCGTGGGCCATGTGTGTGGCCTTGGACTGTGAGTCCAGTCATCCAGCCTGGGGCCAGAGGTCTCTTGAGTTCCCTTTCGAGGGGGTAGTCTCAGCGGCTCATGAGTTGTCTCGGTATTCGTGCTACCGTGGTTTTAGACCTAGGGATTAGGCTAGATTGACGGCCTTGTGCCGTTGCGTACGACGGTCTTGACACCGTGTCTTGTGACTCAAGGACCGTTGGATTTAGTGAGTCTTGAGGACTGTCCAGAGTCCAGTGGCTCGGCGCCACTTGGTTTTTCTCGACTTTCGCGTAGGGTGCGTGCGTGTTTCTCAGAGTTTCTCCTTGGAGAGTGATCACACCAGTGACTCCCCACTAGTCGTAGCCTTCCGACACGCAAGTGGTCCCACCAGGGAGTGGTGGCGAGGCTACCCCAGAGAGATGATTTTAGACTGGTTTTCGTCGGGCCCCACGTCTACCAGCTAGAGTCTGGCTGAGAGGAAAACGGGTCAGAGGGCCAGACCAGAGACGCACAGTCTATGTGTGCACACGTGGTTGGGGGCGGCTGGACCCGCGCTGACGAGCGTGACCACAACTAGTCACTTGCTTTGTGGTTAGTAGTACGATGTCCCTGTTCCACCAGGGGTCGAGGGGGACACCTGAGGCGCGGTCTAAGTCGTCAGTGGACGCATCCGGCCTTACTTCTGGTGGGCAGGTACTCCTATCACGTGAGACGTGACTCTCCTGTTTCCGGGTTTCGTTTCCCATCTGCGAGATGTGGTTTTCTGGACCGTCTGGTGTTTTCTAGGTAGTGGCCAGGGTGCTAGTAGCTTCACCGAGGTTGCGTCTGGTTAGTGCGATGCCCGCGACCAAGTGGTCGGGGTTGCACCTTGGACAGCGTGTCCAAGTTGGCATTGTCCTGGGAGACATGCCTCTACAGCAGGGTTGCCGTAGGTTTTGCCTCGGTAAGTGGTGTTAGTGTGGTCCGGTTCTCGACTGTGAGATCTGGATTTCTCTTTCTGCTTGACCGGTACAGTAGGAGTAGTTGTAGTGCCGAGTTTTGACCGGCCACCGTGTTTACTATTCCTGCTCCTACTGTTGTTCACGTAGTTACTGCTTTTCGTGCTGCCGTTGTTCTCAGTTGGGGTTCCGTGGGATCCCTACTGAGCCAGTGACAGGAGGCTCACCCCTGCGTTTCAGGTGCGACAGTTCTTCCTCGAGGTTCGAGGGTGCTGTTAGGAGGTTCTTAGTTGTCAGCTCGCCGGGCCGAGTGTTCACTTGGCATGTGGTACGCTTTACTGCTTTAGACTGTACTTTCTATTGGACTGGACTCTGTTGTTGTAGTTATTTCTTTATTTCTGTTAATTGTTGAATTGTCCTACTTTATTTCCTATTTCTTTGTACCTTCACACTCCCTTTAGCCCTTCCGAGCCCTCTCGGCTCGTGGGCGGCGGGCCAGGATTCGAATGGTATCGGGTCCTTCTCGGTGTCCGGATCTTGGGTCATCACAGGAAGAGCCCAGAAAAGATAGATCGTGATTTGGTGGAATAATATGGAAG
>JAHNEJ010003487.1:0-122616 GCA_022559845.1 Amorphophallus konjac
AGCCTTAAGGCACGACGAGGCGTAAGCCTTAATAGAGAAGAAAATAATCTTAAAACCAGAAAAAATGCTAAAAATAATAGTGATTTTCATGTGTTAATGTTATATCAACTCAATGATAAATTCATGTAATTTCAAAAGTACTAAATTATGAGCCAGTTGTCTTAGTGCAGTTGGTTTGTCACCCTTCCCCATATGGGAGAAGGCCCGAGTTTGAGCGCGATCATCCCCTCCCTATTAAAAAAAAAACACCTACCAAGAAAAAAAATTCGAATTATGTTTTAAGGACAACAAAATAAACGTAAATTTTGAGAGTACCCTACAACACCTCATTACATCATCTTCTCAAGTGATGCACACGTCTCGATTAAATACCTTGAGGCGGTGAAGGCGGTGAGGCATATCACATCAATCAAAAAAAGACGTAAGCCTCAAGTAAAAGACATGAGGCGCATGCCTCAAGGCGTTTTTCTAGTGTCTCACCTTGGGGCTTAAGCCTTAGTGCCTTGAGGCACCGCCTTTTTAAACAATGGTTCAAAGGCGTTCTGACACTCCTGATCCCATGTGAAGGGCGCCCCCTTTTTCATCAATTTTCCAAAGGGCATGTATCTTCCGGATAGGTTGGAGATGAACCTCCGAATATAAACGAGCCTTCCTTGAAGGGACTTGAGCTCGGTTATGTTTATGGGAAGTGACAACTCCCTAATAACTTTGATTTTGTCACGATCAATTTCTATTCCCCGATATCTAACTGTAAAGTCAAGGAATTTGTCGCTGGAAATGCCAAAGGCAGATTTCATGAATCATCTTTAATTGATACTGCCAGAGTCATCAACATAGTATTCGACCAGGTCGTGCAGCATTTCATCGAAAATCTTCGACATAACCCTTTGGTAAGTAGCACCAGCATTTTTGAGACCAAATGACATTCTTTTATAATTAAAAATTGATTTGGGGACCGAAAGGCTGTGTGATTTTTGTCTTTCACGGCATACGGATTTGAGGATCACCATGGCTACACATAGATGCCGCAATGTAGAAGAGAGGAATTGCGGTCGCATAATAGGGAGAGGCCACGGGCAAGGAAGAAATCCAGAGCCCCTGACTCGTAAGAACACTAGTTCCTTCGATCCCAAAAGGGTCATACTTTTCTGAGGGGAAGAAGCTGACCTTATCCCCGAAGTCGATGTACGAGGTGACATATTTGTGTTCGATCCCTTCGAGGAGGAAGACGAGCCAACAAATTCCACAACCCAGGAAAAACTTGTTGATCAAGCAAACCCTTCCGACAAGGACGACACCAAACCACAATCTCAAGAGGAAGATTCTCTAGTCTCTTTGTTCGAGGATGAATCAAACTATCAAGGAGAGATGGGTCCGCCTCTTAATAAAGAAAAGTCCAATGAACCAAAGCCATTTGCGGAAATAATCCCTCCCTTGGAACAAGCCCAAACTCGCACCAACCGTAAAATCATCCAACATATATATGAAGCAATTTCCAACCACTGTCACTATATGAGGCTCAGGAAGCCATTGCATGGAGTAAAGAATTGAGGAAAGCCCTCATAAAAATACTCCAAGAGCCAGAAGCTTATGAGGGTCAAGTGGCTGAATTACAAGCTCAAGCATATACAACATACGCGGCAATGGTCACCTTCACAGAGGAAGACACGTTGTTGTTCTCTCCATGCCATAACCGGCTCTTGTACATGCAAGGAAAGATAAATGGACACGAAATAAACAAGATTCAGGTTGACTCAGGTGTGTCCGTTAACATAATCCCCTTGAAAACTTTCAAGTCATTATATCTCATGCCCTACCTACAAGTCAATGCCTTAAGAGGGCTTCCAGTGCCTTACCTCTCCTACAAATTTTCACATGGGATCAAGAGTGCCAGAACGCCTTTGAACAAATCAAGGAGTACTTGCTCACTCCTCCGGTGCTGGAGGCACCAGTCAAGGATAAACCCCTCATCCTATACATCGCCGCTATGAATGCTTCCCTAGGGATACTTTTGGTACATGTAAATAAAGAAGGCAAGAAACAACCACTCTATTACCTCGACAGAAAGTTGGTCGATCCCGAGCACCAGTATACTCCCATGGAAAGGTGTAACTCGCACTGGCGTTTGTTGTCAAAAAGCTAACGCATCAACAAGTTGCCTCGCACTGGTTGATTCTAATAGCGGGGACGTCTTACTGACCACTTGTAGATTTAACCTAAGAGGAGAAAGCTCCTGACAAAACCCAAAAGGCAATATTCAACAAGAAAATGCCAAGCACAACCCTGGGCAGAGCTGAAAAGGCCAGACCTAGGAAGACACAATAAGCAAACCTCAAGGCTAGTCCATGTACGAAATCAACAACTAGTTGAGGGTAAAACTGGGGTAATACAAACACCCTCTAGCTCTAGCCTTTACATAACCGAATACCAAGAGTTGTCGCAAAAAATAATCAAGCAGACAATCAATGCCACTTTCCAAGAGCAACAACATGAAGCCATGTGGGTTATAGTGGCCCCTGAGAAACACCGTCAACCAAAGCCCTCTAATACGAGCGCCCAAGGTAGAATTTTCAGCACCGGGGCATGTTACATCCATCCCCAAAATCGAAAAGTCCTCTTCTTTGCACAAAAGAGAGACTTGTACATAATTTCCACGTGAAAACAAGTTCAAGATACATTTTCATAATTTTAAGACCTTTTTACACGATTTTCTACATTTTCACATAATTTTTCTCATTTACAAATAAATTCCCAAGGTAGGGATTTAAGTGTAAAAACACCAACATATCCTCCCAAAAGGGATTTTTCAGATCAAACAAGTAAATCGTGGAGGCTGGGTAAACTAGACCTTATCCTAAGTCTTCAAAATTCCTCCAATTGGTCTTAGAGTTCTTCGTGTTCTCGAGAGTTCTCCTTGAGTTGAGTGCGCTCTCATCATTGTGATTTTTCCTCCTTACGTATGTGCCTTGAGTTCTCCTCCTTTATAGGGATGTGTACCGGGGGAGATTGCATGCACATTAACTACTTTGAGGGAGGTGAAGAGATAAAGCGCATGGGGCTTTGGAGATAAGTTCACATCTTTTTTAATTTCAAAATTATTTAATTGGGGATTTAAGTGATTCGAGGGGAGGTTCCCCCAGTTGAGATTGTGAAGATAAGTTCACCTCCTTTTTTAATTACGAAATTATTTAAATAAGAAATTAAGTGAACTAAGAGGAGGTTCCCCGGTTGAGTTTGTAAAGGTAAGTTCACCTCCTTTTAAATTTGAAATAAATTGAGTTATTTTTTTCTTAAATAAACTAGGGGCGTTCTCGCGATTAGGTGGGGTCTACACATGGGAAAGAGAACCGGGGAGAGGTTCCCCCAGTTAGGTGGGGCCCACAGAGGAGAAGGGAAGAGGAGAGAGAGGGAGTAGGGAGTTCCCTCGGTTCACCTGGGAGGCGAAGAAAGAAGGGGAATCAAGGGTAGTTCCTCCGATTCACCCTAGATGGTGCAAGAGATGAGGGAACCGAGGGGTGTTGAGGGGTTCCTCCAGTTTCCTGGGTGGTGAAACCGAGAGAAAGTTACCCTAGTTACACGTTTGTAACCAACGAGCCTCCCCCCTTTTGTTCTCTCTCCCCCTTTGTCTCCTATCTCCCTTCTTTCTTTTTATTTTTCTTCTCCAGGGTTTGACATGTGGAACAGGGAGAGGACGGCTGCTCCTTGCGCACCAGATTCAAGGACGAGAGGGAGAGAGGAGAAAGGAGAGACGGTTACTCCCCCCTCTTGTGCACCCAAAAATCTAGAAAAACATTTGACCTACTCTCTTTGTATTTTCATGCCCACAAGTGCTTGTTCTTGTCCTCTCCTTGCCGATAACGTGCCGCAGGTCCGTTGCACCGTAGAGACCGCATCCCGAGACGTCGGTCACGGTTCCCAAAAAAATGAGGTGGTGCCGCTTGCTTGTTTTATAACTTCATGCCACCCACCATAGTTTGATAAAACTATTGCGTAAAAACAAGTGAGATTTATGGCTTTATGTCGCTGTCAGGGAATTTTACTCGCGGAGACTACTTTTATCACCTCGCACCACCGGATAATCCATGGAAACTTCCAGAAGAGAGCTTGAATATTATCTAAAAATTAACGTATAACTCGTGGAAATTGTCAGAAATTTCCTGAAAAAATATGAAAAATCTCTAAAAATTATCTAATTATTTCTGAAGATTAACAGAAAATTATTTCATTTTCTGAAAATTATCTGAGAATTATTTAACCCTTTCTGAAAATGCTCTAAAACTATTTTAATCCCTTCTGAAAATTATCAGAAAATTGTTTAATCCTTTTTGAAAATTCTCTGAAATGTTTTAATCCTTCCTGGAAATTATCAGAACATGTTTAATCCTTTCTGAAAATTCTCTAAAAAATGTTTAACCATTTCTAGAAATCATGAGAAAGTGTTTAATCCTTTTGAAAATTCTCTGAAAATATTTAGTCCTTTCTGGAAATTCTCAAAAAAATATTTGATCTTTCCTCAAAATTCTCTGAAAATATTTTAATACTTTTGAGAAATTATAAGAAAATGTTTTATCCTTTTTAAAAATTCTCTGAAAAATTTTAAATTCTTTCTGAAAATTATCAAAAAATATTTAATCCTGTTATAAAATTACTTAATCCTTTCTGGAAATTATCACAAAATTTCAAAAATTACCTAGAAATTCCTAATGAGTCTCGGAGATGCCACACAAATTTGTGGGATTCAACAAATGCCCCCCCCAGCCCCCAGGATGTACATCTGAGTCAAAGGCGAGGGCGGACGGCCCGTGTATCTTGTTGTATTTAATTTGTCATTATCCCGAGATCTTGATGACTTAGCTGGACCTTGAATCGATGTCCTTCTTACTAATGGACTCATTTCTTGGTCCATTTTTTCTCTTTTTTTAACCAGTGTACTAACGATTTTTCCTCTCTTTTTTAGATAATTTTCACAATGAGTAGATTCAGATATCATCGTGCCAAGACTTCTGTGGATAAGAGCACCGTAGAGTTTTGTTACTCCCATGAGACAATGCCCAGTAGGGGCCACCTGATTGTGCCTTGAACGAACATGCACTCACTTGATCAGGGCTTAGACATTGTAGCCGAAGGGCCGATACTTGAAGATGACCCGGGCAAGGGCGATGTAGACATCAGTCAGATCGTGAGGCACAATTGCATTTACCAATATCAGCGGTTGGGAAATTACCCAAAGCATCATCCCCTTGATGTTTATTTATTTCCATTTGCTCAGAGTTATGGTATGGAAGAGTATGATCCAAGACTGTGGACTGAGCGGCAGCGTTTGGGGAGGGCGATCCTTGAGTTGAGTGACAACATGTTTCACACATGCTCTTTATCCTGTCCCAGTTTTCCACTAGGTTTCAGCCGTCTAACTTGATTTCCTTCGCGGGACCAGCTAGGTTTCTTCAGTGATCATGCTGGCTGTCATGTACATCGACTGAGTATGACACTTGTTGTGATGGATTTTTGCAGTAACCACAAATCGCAAGCCCCCTCAAGTACACAATACGCCAGCAAGTGTTATGGCATTGTGTATGCTGGATGGCATTATCAGCCTCTCAGTCCTGAGTTGATATGGTAGTTGGTCTGTTGTTCCTTCGCACAAATTTCACGTGGGAGCCACAGAGTGGCTGGTTGGTGTACTTCATCACTATCGTGACATCGTGGATGATTCAGATATTCGTCACGTAGTGACTGCAGCCCTTTCATGGGTGCCCTTGCTACACGAGACTTCTGCATTGTACAGCTGAGTGGTTCAATCGCAGATGGAACACAGTTGGGACAACATAAGGCGAGACAGCCTTAGACCTATGGAGCTTTCACAAGATCTCAAGTCTTCCCATTTCTGGTTTTTCTTACGAGAAAGTTACTTTAGATGATATGCACGGGAGTCAATGTTATTAAAACCGGATCGGACCGGCCGATTGGTTCGACCGCCGACCGGTTTGAACATCGGGTCGATGATGGCCGGTTCGATCTGAAGGTAAAAAATCGCCCGAACAGGACAAACCGCGGTCGAACCGGTAACCCGGTTCGCTAATAAAGAAAATCAAAATGAAAAAAATAAAAAATGTTAAACCGAAAATCCCTCTCGAAATCCCTCTCTCCCCCGTCACCCGCGGCCGTGCCCTAACCGTCCCGCATCTTCCCCCCGTCTGCCTCTCGATCTCGGCCCTCCGCCATCTCCGTCTCCGACCGTGCCCTAACCCTCTCCATCTCCAGTCGTCGGCGGCCCTCTCGCCTCTCTACCCTCTCCCGACGGCCCTCTCGGCTCTCCCAACTACCGTCTGCCAAGCCACCCCCGTCGCCCGCGGCCGTGCCCTAACCGTCCCGCATCTCCCCCCGTCCGCCTCTCGGTCTCGGCCTTCCATCATCTCCATCTCCGGCCGTGCCCTAACCCTCTCCATCTCCGATCGCGGACGGCCCTCTCGCCTCTCTTCCCCCTCCCGACGGCCCTCTCACCTCTCCCCCCTCCCGACGGCCCTCTCGTCTCTTCCAACTGCCGCCTGCCAAGCCACCCCCGTCGCCCGCGGCCGTGCTCTAACCATCTGTTGCACGCCTGCATCGACGTCTCCGGTCGCTGCCCCTCTCTGTCTGCTGCACGCCTACATCAACGGCCCGAAACTGAGCCCACCGTAACTGCCAACAGGGCCGGCCAACCGGCTGCCCCTCTCCCCCGTGTCCGTCGTCGCGAACAGGGCGGATCAGCATCGTCCCAGCTTCCTCTCCGGCCGCACCAAGGGCCGCACCAGTTTCCTCTCCGTCTGATCGCGTCGCACCAGCAGTGCCGCGCCAACGTCTTTAGCTCCGGACCTCAAGTGAGTATTTTGGAGTGATATAAGCTGTGAACATTGCTGGTGGAAGCTTTAGTCGATGAGAAAATTTGTTGAACATTGCCGTCTTCAGCTCCGGACCAGCTATTACGCTTGTGTTGTGTGTGTGTGTCTGCTGGCAGATCAGAACTCTCTTTACCAATTAGTAATTTGATCTGTGTTTTTTATTTATGCTTGAACCAGAACCTTTGAATAATTATGTGAATTCTACTTGTAGGTTTTTAAAATATGTCTAACCCATTTGAAAATCAGTTGTGTGTGTGTTTCTGTTGGCAGATCAGAACTCTCTTTACCAATTAGTAATTTGATCTGTGTTTTTTATTTATGCTTGAACCAGAACCTTTGAATAATTATGTAAATTCTACTTGTAGGTTTTTAAAATATGTCTAACCCATTTGAAAATCAGTCTACCCCGTCGGATTCAAATGCAACACCTACAGAATCAGAATCCCGTCCAACAAGAGGAAGGTCTGATATTGCATGGAATCATGTCATGGAATTAGAAAAAAACAAAATCAAATGTCTATATTGTGGAAAGATTCTCAGTGGTGGAGGGTTTCACAGGATGAAAAAAACACCTAACTAATGTTAAAGGTGATGTTGCTTCTTGTAAGAAAATTCCTCCACCGTTGTTGTTAGAGATAAAAGAGGATCTTGAAAGCACTGTTTCAACAAATACCAAAACATCGTATACTCTGAAACATAGTCCGTTTCCATCATTTGTAACCATTAATGAAGATGTTGATGATGATATTGAGAGTCCCAGTTTGAAAAGAAATGCAGAAGGTGATTCAAAAAAAATGAAGGGATTAACAAGAGATAAGCAACCATGAATTAAAAGTGCTATGTCTGGCAAAGATGCCATAGAAAGAGCACATAGAGAAGCTGCAAAATGATTTTATGAGTCATGTATTCCATTTAATGCTACAAATTCTCCACGTTTTCAAGCTATGTTTGATTCGGCATTAACAATTGATTATGGATTTAAAGCACCTACTTTTCATGATTTGCGTGGTTTCTTACTCAAAAAGAGTGTTGAAGAGTTGAAAGAATGCATTGATACGTTTAAAAAAATGCGGAAAGTGTTTGGTTGTACAATTATGGCTGATGCATGAACAGATAACAAGGGAAGGACTTTAATAATTTTTTTGGTTTATTGTGCTAAGGGAACTATATTTTTAAAGTCCGTTGATGTCTCTGAACATGCAAAAACTGTTGAAATGCTTGCTCAGTTACTTATTGACGTTGTGGAAGAAGTTGGTGTTGAAAATGTTGTCCAAATTGTGGCTGATAATGTAGCCAACTACAAGCTTGCAGGTTTTTTATTGAATCAACAATATCGATATATTGTATGGACACCATGTGCAACACACTGTCTAGATTTGATGTTGGAAGATATTACTAAGATGGATGATGTTAAAGAATTAATCAATCAAGCTCAGAATATTAGCTCTTTTATTTATAATCATGACTTTGTTTTGAATTTGATGAGAGAATTTACAGGTGGGAAAGAAATTATTCGTCCAACTATTACTCGATTTGCAACTCACTTCCTTGCACTTCAAAGTTTGTTGAGTTGTAAAAATCAATTGCGAGCTATGATGACTAGAACAGAATGGATTGAAAGTAAATGAGTCAAAAATTAAAAATGCATTGTTATATCTGATTTGATTCTATCTACTTCAATCTGGGATAAATGTTTGATAATTGTGCAAGCCCTTGAGCCACTTGTTCGTGTATTAAGAATGGTAGATAGTGATGAAAGACCATCTATGGGGTATATATTTGAAAATATGCGGAGGGCTAAGAATGTTATAAAGAAAACACTCTTGAAATTTAAGATGAACGTTGAACCCATTATGTCAATTGTGAATTCTCGATGGGATCATCAACTTAGTCGACCTCCTCATTTAGCAGGCTATTGACTCAGTCCACAATTTCAATATGATATGGATGATGAAACAAGAGTGTTGACAATGCATGGGGTTAATGAATCTCTTCATCGGGTATGTCAAGGCAATGTTGATATGTTAGGCAAAATTAATCCAGAGCTAGATAAATTTAGATGTACAGATGATTTTGGAAAACCAGCCGCAATAACTTCTCGTTATTCCTTGGCTCCATGTATTGTTATTTAGATTATTATTTTTGATTATAAATTTGGGTAAGATGGCTAACCCATTATATCTATTGCATTTTCAGCTATTTGGTGACAAATTTATGGAGCTTGTGCTCCAAATTTGCAGAATTTAACGGTAAAAATTTTAAACCAAACATGCAGCTCTTCTGGATGTGAACGTAATTGGAATGTTTTTGAACGTATACACACTAAGAAGAGAAATCGTTTAGAGCATCAAAGATTATGTGACCTTGCATACGTTCGTTACAATCTACGATTGTTGGACATGTAAGAAATTATGTAAGTGCATTATAATCTAAAAATATTTTTTATTGATTTCTACAATACATTTTTGTAGGAAGAAAAAGAAACAGCAATATTTTGATCCAATATCTTTAGAAGATATTGATCTTATGGAAGAGTGGATGGTGGAAGAGGAGTCTCCTCTATTTACTAATGAAGATGTTGATAATTAGCTTCAAATGGATCAACCAAATAGTTCGCGGTTTACAAGACATTATGAGGACTTTGGTATTCTATTTTAATTTTATAAAAATTAAATTTAATCACTCTTTTAATAGGTTATGATGTGTTAATATTCAATTATTTGTATGTATTTCTATAAACTTTGACTGTTGGAGAAGAAGATGAAGCTCATGTTGGAATTCAATGATGAAGATTATATGAGACTTTTTAATGATCATATATGTAGTTTTGAATTTAGACTTTTGATGAAGTGATGAATTTATGTTTGTAAACTTTAAAACTTGATGATGTTATTTTTGTGACTGTTGCGTTGATATATCATTTGGACCATTTGGTGATATTTTGATCATTATATTTTATTTCTCATTGTCTTGGTCTTTAGAATCATTGCTTCATGTATATTTGCATAACATAATTTATCATATTATTCAGAAATTTTCTATGCTTCGATTGAACAATCCAACTATAATTTCTAAATAATATGATAAATTATGTTATGCAAATATACATGAAGCAATGATTCTAAAAACCAAGACAATGAGAAATAAAATATAATGATCAAAATATCACCAAATGGTCCAAATGATATATCAACGCAACAGTCAAAAAAATAACATCATCAAACTTTAAAGTTTACAAACATAAATCCATCACTTCATCAAAAGTCTAAGTTCAAAACTACATATATGATCATTAAAAAATCTCATATAATCTTCATCATTGAATTCCAACATGAACTTCATCTTCTTCTCCAACAGCCAAAGTTCCTAGAAATACATATAAATAATTGAATATTAACACATCATAATATATTAAAAGAGTGATTAAATTTAATTTTTATAAAACTAAAATAGAATACCAAAGTCCTCATCATGTCTTGTAAACTGCGAACTATTTGGTTGATCCATTTGAAGCTAATTATCAACATCTTCATTAGTAAATAGAGGAGACTCCTCTTCCACCACCCACTCTTCCATAAGATCAATATCTTCTAAAGATATGGGATCAAAATATTGCTGTTTCTTTTTCTTCCTACAAAAACGTATAGTAGAGTTTAATTATAAGCCATTAAACTTAACATGTAATGAAATAAATAAAAATTATTTTTAGATAATAATGCACTTACATAATTTCTTACATATCCAACAATCATAGATTGTAATGAACGTATACAAGGTCACATAATCTTTGATGCTTGTTTACACGCGGAAAAGTTTTTGGAACATCCGATTTCGCTGGATGAATATGTCGTATATTTTGACATATTTGTTAATTCCGCGCTTTTTGGGTTTATCAGACGATTTAGGGTTCGTGTACTGGACTTTTCCCCACCGACCGGAGTCGGTGTTAATTTACATCGGTACGAGTCCGAACACCTTTGATTAACTGTCGAAGAACGTCTTTTACCTCTTTTAGTTGTGACATAAATGAGTTTGATTGCCCATTCTGGGTACATAGCCTTGCAAAGAAATTGGAAGACTTCATTTCCTTGAACACATAATTTGCATTACAATCGATCCTTCAAGACCTTTACATATGGTCCCGATTGTGTAATCGGGTCTTCAGGATTATATCCAGTTGCAACCAGAGCCTTTGAATTTGCTTCATTCTACATTTGGATCATTACATTTACTCGTGTCCCCTGATCGGAGAGTTAAGCTTGAATTTTATCACGAGGACCGTTTGATCGCCAAGATGATCATTATCGATGCCTCAGAGTTGCTTCATGGTCACAATCACACTTTTGATTGTGATTGGACTCTTAAGTTGCCTTGGTGTCCATAAATGACATTCCCGCCTGAGGCGGGTTATATTTGTAATTTTCCCTCCATCATGGTATTTTTGCAGTTTTCCCAAACTCTGGGATATTCTTGTAATTCCTTACTTTCTTGGAGATAGCCCCGTCATGCCTCGACTTCCTGAGCATTCTTGTCATTCTGACTTTTCGGTATATATTTGACCTTTCTTGATTTCTCGGAGATAGCTCCGTCATGTCTTGACTTCTTGAGCATATCTGTCACCTCTTGACTTTTTGGCACATGTTTGACATTTCTTAACTTCTTGGACATAGCCCCGTCATGTGTTGACCTCCTGGGCGTATCGGCTACTTCTTTATTTTTATTGTCCCCTCGTTTGACTTCCTGGACGCTCCTGACTTTCTTTCTTGACTTCTCAGAAATAGCCCTGTCATTTGACTTGCTAGACGTTCCTCGTCTTCATTTCTTGACTTCTTGGAAATAACCCCGTCATCTGACTCCTTGGGTATTCCTCGTCTTGATTTCTCGACTTCTCGGAAATAACCCTGTCATTTGACTTCTTGGGCATTCCTCGTCTTGATTTCTTGACTTCTCGGGAATATCCTCCGTCATTTAACTTCTTGGGTATTCCTCGCCTTAATTTCTTGACTTCTCGGGAATATCCTCAATTTTGTTGTTTCCGGACCTGATAGCTCTCGACCATGAAATAGATACATGGGTTTGGGTGGTTAGCCATAAGCCGAACTCAGGAGGGCGCACACCGCTTCAAGGAAGGGGCGTGATCTAGCTCCACCGAGTCGTGCAAACGGCGCCAACCATGGACGAGCATTCTTCAGTGATTCTGAGAAATCGGGGACTTTGTATAGTTTCTAGATTGAACAATGACTTTGATGCAACTTTCCCACAAATGTGGTGTTTTCGCAATTTTCTAATATTTCAGGATCTTTTTGTATTTTCCCACCATTTGGGGCATTTTTGTAATTTTCCCGCCATCGGAGATATTTCTGCAATCTTTTCGTCATCGGGAGTATTTCTGAAATTTTCCCGCCACCTGGGGTATTTCTGAATTTTCCCGCCCACTGGGGTATTTCTGTAATTTTTCACCCACCGGGGGGTATTTCTATAATTTTCTACCCACCGAGGGTATTTCTGCAATTTTCTACCCACCGGGGGTATTTCTGCAATTTTCTACCCACTGGGGGTATTTCTGTAATTTTTTGCCCACCGGGGGTATTTCTATAATTTTCTGTCCACCGAGGGTATTTCCGTAATTTTCTACCCACCGGGGATATTTCCATAATTTTCTACCCACCGGGGATATTTCCATAAAGTGGGGAACATTCCTTTGAACTCATATCTTGTCTCTTGAATTTCTGATTTTTCTGGAATTTTCCAAAGTACATGGACTTTTGGGCAATTTTGCAAAAGCTTGGGGCAGAGTTGTAATTTCTGAAATATGCAGGGATCTCCTCATAATTTTTTCATAAGGGACCAGACTTTGAGCATTTCTGGGCTTCCCATGAACTTCGATCATTTCTTCGTTATGGATTTACAACAATACAAATATATTTCTTCATGAGGGAATTTTCTAACAATAAATCTCAGTATGAGAGCCTTCTTCAAACTTGGAGGGAGGAAACCCAGCCGCAAGGGAGAGGGCGCAAGCCTCTTCTCCTTTCTTCTTCACACTTGGGCCTCTATCGAAGCTCTCCAAGTCTTCAAGTGCTGCCAAACTTTCTTTCCTCTTTTTTCCATCCCTTTCTTTGGAGCTCTAGGCTTCCTTTTATAGGAGTTAGAAGTGGACCGGAGGCTAGGTGGCTCCGGTGGAAACACCCCCCTCCGGTGGAAACACTCCCCTCCGGTGGAAGTCCAAGGGACAAGATGACTCTTCCCCTCCCTTCCTTTTTAATTTTTTTACTGTTTTCTTTCTTTCCGCAGAAAATGGAGGGGAAACCCCCCCCCCCCTCCGGTGGTACAGTGACCGGAGGGGGTTCCCCCTCCGGTGCATGTACCGGAGGGGGTTCCCCTCCGGTTTGACTGGAACCGGAGGGGGTCCCTCCGGTGCATGTACCGGAGGGGGTTTCCCCTCTGGTTTGCTTGGGACCGGAGGGGGTTCCCCCTCCGGTGCATGTACCGGAGGGGGTTCCCCTCCGGTTTGACTGGAACCGGAGGGGGGTCCCTCCGGTGCATGTACCGGAGGGGGTTCCCCCCTCCGGTTTGCTTGGGACCGGAGGGGGTATTTCCCCCTTCCCTCTTCTATTTTTTTTTTTATGTTGCAAAGGACCGGAGGGGGTCCCCCCCTCCGGTTTGTCATTACCGGAGAGAAGAAAGAGGGGCGAAGGGGGTCCCCCCTCCGGTGCATGTACCGGAGGGGGTCTTCCCTCCGGTGCATGTACCGGAGGGGGTCAAACCTCCTCACATTCTTTTTTCTGTTTTATTATCTTTCTTCTTTTTTTTTCTTCCCTGCAGCAGTAGGAAATGGAGGGGAACCCCCCCTCCGGTACAGTACCGAGGGGGTTCACATTCCTTCCTTTCTTCTTCTTTTCTTTTTATTTTCTTTGTATCTGCAGCAGAAAATGAAGGGGGGGAACCCCCTTTTTTGTATAATTTTTCGGGTTCAACAATGCTCTAAACGATTCCTCTTCTTAGTGTGTATACGTTCAAAAACATTCCAATTACGTTCATATCCAGAAGAGCTGCATGTTTGGCTTAAAATTTTTATCGCTAAATTCAGCAAATTTGGAGCACAAGCTCCATAAATTTGCCATCAAATAGCTGAAAATACAATAGATATAATGGGTTAGCCATCCTACTCAAATTTATAATCAAAAACAATAATCTAAAAAATAATACCTGGAGCCAAGAAATAACGAGAAGCTATTGCGGCTGACCTTGCAAAATCATCTGGATATCTAAATTTATCTAGCTCTGGATTAATTTTCACTAACATATCAACATTGCCTTGACATACCCGATGAAGAGATTCATTAACCCCTTGCATTGTCAACACTCATGTTTCATCATCCATATCATATTGAAATTGTGGACTGAGCCAATAGCCTGCTAAATGAAGAGGTCGACTAAGTTGATGATCCCATCGAGAATCCACAATTGACATAATGGGTTCAACGTTCATCTTAAATTTCAAGAGTGTTTTCTTTATAACATTCTTAGCCCTCTGTATACTTTCAAATATGTACCCTATAGATCTTTCATCACTATCTACCATTCTTAATACACGAATAAATGGCTCAAAGACTTGCACATTTATCAAACATTTATCACAGATTGAAGTAGATAGAATCAAATCAGATATAACAATGCCTTTTTGATTTTTGACCCATTTGCTTTCAATCCATTCTTTACTAGTCATCATAACTCGCAATTGATTTTTACAACTCAACAAACTTTGAAGTGCAAGAAAGTGAGTTGCAAATCGAGTAATAACTGGACGAATAATTTATTTCCCACCTGTAAATTCTCTAATCAAATTCAAAACAAAGCCATGATAGTAAATAAAAGTGCTAATACTCCGAGCTTGATTGATTAATTCTTTAACATCATCCATCTTAACAATATCTTCCAACATCAAATCTAGACAGTGTGTTGCACATGGTGTCCATACAATATATCGATATTGTTGATTCAATAAAAAACCTGCAAACTTGTAGTCGGCTACATTATCAGTCACAATTTGGACAACATTTTCAACACCAACTTCTTCCACAACGTCAATAAGTAACTGAGCAAGTATTTCAACAGTTTTTGCATGTTCAGAGACATCAACAGACTTTAAAAATATAGTTCCCTTAGCACAATAAACCAAAAAAATTATCAAAGTTCTTCCCTTCTTATCTGCCCATCCATCAGCCATAATTGTACAACCAAACTCTTTCCACATTTTTTTGAATGTATCAATGCATTCTTTTAACTCTTCAACACTCTTTTTGAATAAGAAATCACGCAAATTATGAAAAGTAGGTGCTTTATATCCATAACCAATTGTTAATACCGAATCAAACATAGCTTGAAAACGTGGAGAATTTACAGTATTAAATGGAATACATGACTCATAAAACCATTTTGCAACTTCTATATGTGCTCTTTCAATGGCATCTTTGTCATACATAGCACTTTTAATTCATGGTTGCTTGTCTCCTGCTGATCCCTTCATTTTTTTTTGAATCACCTTCTGCATTTCTTTTCAAACTGGGACCCTCAACATCATCATCAACATCTTCATTAATGGTTACAAATGTTTTGGTATTTGTTGAAATAGTGTTTTCAAGATCCTCTTTTATCTCTAACACATGTGGAGGAACTTTCTTACAAGAAACAACATCACCTTTAACATTAGCTAGATGTTTTTTCATCCTGTGAATCCCTCCACCACTGACAATCTTTCCACAATATAGACATTTGATTTTATTTTTTTCTAACACCACAACATGATTCCATGCAATATCAGACCTTCCTCTTGTCGGACGGGATTCTGATTCTGTAGTACTAATGGCAGAAACAACCGGAGGTGTTGCATTTGAATCCGACGGGGTAGACTGATTTTCAAATGGGTTAGACATATTTTAAAAACCTACAAGTAGAATTCACATAATTATTCAAAGGTTCTGGTTCAAGCATAAATAAAAAACACATATCAAATTACTAATTGGTAAAGAGAGTTCTGATCTGCCAACAGACACACACACACAACACAAGCGTAATAGCTGGTCCGGAGCTGAAGACGGCAATGTTCAGCAATTTTTCTCATCGACTAAAGCTTCCACCGGCAATGTTCACAGCTTATATCACTCCAAAATACTAACTTGAGGTCTGGAGCTGAAGACGTTGGCGCGGCGCTGCTGGTGCGGTGCGATCAGACGGAGAGGAAACTGGTGCGGCCGGAGAGGAAGCTGGGACGATGCTGCTGCGCCCTGTTCGCGACGACGGACACGGGGGAGAGGGGCAGCCGGTTGGCCGGCCCTGTTGGCAGTTACGGTGGGCTCAGCTTCGGGCTGTCGATGCAGGCGTGCAGCAGACGGAGAGGGGCGGCGACCGGAGACGTCGATGCAGGCGTGCAGCAGATGGTTAGGGCACGGCCGCGGGCGACGGGGGTGGCTTGACAGATGGCAGTAGGGAGAGGCAAGAGGGCCGTCGGCAACCGGAGATGGAGAGGGTTAGGGCACGACCGAAGACGGAGATGGCGGAGGGCTGAGACCGAGAGGCGGACGGGGGGAGACACGGGACGGTTAGGGCACGGCCGCGGGCGACGGGGGTGGCTTAGCAGACGGCAGTTGGGAAAGGCGAGAGGGCCGTCGAGAGAGGGGAGAGAGGCGAGAGGGCCGCCGGCGACCGGAGATGGAGAGGGTTAGGGCACGGCCGGAGACGGAGATGGCGGAGGGCCGAGGCCGAGAGGGGGGAGACGCGGGACGGTTAGGGCACGGCCGCAGGCGACGGGGGAGAGAGGGATTTTCGGTTTAACATTTTTTATTTATTTCATTTCGATTTTCTTTATTAGCGAACTAGGTCGAACCGGGTTACCGATATGACCGTGGTTTGTCCGATTCGGGCGGTTTTTTACCTTCAGACCGAACCGGCCATCATCCACCCGGTGTTCAAACCGGTCGGCGGTCGAACCGGTTGAACCGGCCGATCCGATCCGATTTTAATAACATTAGAAATTTTGTAATATTTATATATATTTAAAATTATTAAAAAATTTATGACATAATTATATTATGATGACGTCACGGTTCAAACCGGTTCCATTGAACAATCCAACCGGTTCGAACCGAACCACCTCATTGACCGGTTTAAGTACCGGTTCGGTTCTGATAACATTGACAGGAGTTGTTCCACAAGCATGGGGTTTTATGAGATGTCCCACAGCTATAGGTATTTGATGAAGGTTTGGAGAAACTTGGCCCACGTTGGGAAGGATCAAATTCCTTCAAGTTCTTCGAGCACAGTTCAGGTTACACTGACTGCATGGGTCCGCCACTTCTATTTTGGTCCATATTACTTTATGAACAAGTTTGCATATGACAACAAATCCGAAAAAGACTATTGCAGGTTAATTGTGATTGTGAAGACCAATAAAAGGCATATGAATGCTGATAGAAAGGGGTGAAATTCTCGTCAACTCCCGGACATGACTTAGCTGGCAGCATATCTTGCATATTGGTTGGCAACTTTTACAATGCCAAACGGGGAGGTTGAGGTGTTGAGAGCCGAGCTGATTTATCTAGCATTCCTTTGGGGGAATGGGAAGAAACGGGCCACCCCCCCCCTCCCTCATCTCTTCCACAGTTCCACCACCTAGGGTGAACCGAGGGAACTACCCCTGGTTCCCCTTCTCTCTCCGCCTCCCAGGTGAACCAAGGGAACCCCCCCATTCACTCTCTCTCTTCTCTCTTCCACTCCCTCTCTTCTCTTCCCTCATCTCTCCTCTGTGGGCCCCACCTAACCAAGGGACCCTCCATTCTCTCTCCCCCCATGTGTGGGCCCCACCTAACCAGAGAACTCCCCTCGATTCACTTAAAAAAAAGAACTCATTTAATTTCAAATTTAAAAGGAGGTGAACTTACCTCCACAAACTCAACCAGGGAATCTCCCCCATTCAATTAATTTTCTATTTAAATAATTTTAAAATTAAAAAAGGTGAACTTATCTCTACAAACTCAACCGGGAGAATCTCCCCCAATTCACTTAAATCCTCAATTAAATAATTTCAAAATTAAAAAAGAGGTGAACTTACCTCCATAAAGTCAACTGACTGAACCCCCCAACTTCAACCCCATGTGCCCTCTTATCTCTTCACCTCCCTCAAAGCAGTTAATATGCAGACAATCTCCCCCAATTCACAACCCTATAAAAGGAGGAGGAGAACTCAAGACACACACAAAGAGGAAAAACCACAAGGATGAGAGTGCACTCAACCCAAGGAGAACCCTCAATAAGGCAACGAACTCCAAGACCAATTGGAGGAATTTTGAAGACTTAAGGTCGGATTTAACCACCTCCCAAGATTTGTTTGTTTGATCTGAAAAAATTCCTTTTGGGAAGATATGTTGGTGTTTTTACACTAAAACCCCTACCTTGAAAATTTATTTGTAAAATGAGTAACATTATGTGAAAATGTAGAAAATTGGGTAAAAAGTTTATGAAAATGCACCTGGAACTTGTCTTCATATGAAAAATTATGTGCAAGTCCCTACTTTGTACACAATTGTAGAAAAGGCCCCGCAAATATATGAAATCATACAAATGTCCAAAAGGTTAGAGAAAATCATGAAATTTTAGAAATTGAACAACAAATGTTCAAAGTTTGCAAAAATGTCTTCCAAACTAGGGGAAAACCCATGTTTTGTTCGAAAGTTTTAAAAACTACAAGTAAACCCCTTGATTGAGGGAAAATTTTAAATAAACCCCGATTGAGGGAAAATCACCAATAAACCCCCATAAGGAAAATTGCAAACAAGCCTCTGATTGAGAAAAAATTGCAAATAAATTCTTAATTCAAAAAAAATGTAAATAAACCCCGGATTCAAGAAAAATAACAAATAAACTCAGATCCATGCTCTAGGGCATGTGTCCCTTTTGAGCTTAAGCTTTCACATCACATAAGATAATGTAAGGCTTAAAGGATTTCTTTGACAGTTAATAAAAGGTGTTCGGACTTATGCTAATATAAATAAACAATGACTACAGCCAGTGGAGAAATGTCCAACACCCGAACCCTAAATCGTATGATAAAAATAAAACAAAGAAACGATCATACACATACTAAGTCAATTAGCCAAAATATGTGCATACCAATCCAAAAAATGAATAAACCTTAAATAAATTTATTTTTCTGCGTGTAAACAATCCTTGTACGAATGGCACATGTTACTTCGCTCAAATGTAGATGACCTACAAGGTCAAATAGCAGCTCAATCCTCGTCAGAAACCTAAAAAAAGATTCCTCCATCAACCTTATCCATTGTCAATGCAAAGAGACATATAAAGGAAAAACTATTGGGTGGCAATACATTTTAGCTTGTGTTTATCCCCTTGAAGAAATCTGCAACCTGCAGAATATATCTACTTCATGAATACACAACATGAACATGTTTTTATTTCACTTAAAAGGTATCACATATTCTTGGATAAAAGTAATATACAATGCCCCTTCTATGTGATCCTTCTTCCCACCACAAAAGTCAATGTCTGCTTCCAGCTCCAAAAGTCAAAACACTTGTTACATAATGAATGACCTGCCTGAAGCCTCAGCACCTCCTTGGAAACAGATGACACCCCTTTCCTGGATCCCATAAAAATCTTGCCCTCTTCCTGATTGTGGCTTATTAGGCTTCTCACTGCATCTTCATCCCCGTGAAGCCTCTGGAAAGCACTGTAGTTAGATTCATCCAGGAAACCCAGATGGTAATATGTTCATTGTATCCAGACCACCTAGATTGCAGCATCTATCATCTGCCTCACTCTTTTGCCTCCTTATTTGGCAAATCACCTGCCCAGCTCAGAAGAAAATTTCCTATGCTGATCCTTACAGCACATGCTCTCCCATATCTGCCTAGCAAATGCAAAGCAAGTACAGATGCATCAACGTCTCTCCATTGTTACATTAATAACAAGCATCTGCATTTCGGGCAAAAATGCCACTAATCTGCTGCATGTTAGCAACCTAAGTTTGGCCAACCTCCTGGTAAGAAATTTAGGCATGGATGGCTTCCAAAATGCATAAGCCAAAGCATACCGACATCCTTTATCAACAATGAGTTTACATGCAGACCCATTAAATTCTCTCATTTCTCCTTCCATTGCTATCTCACTTAGTCTTTTCTTCTTGTGCAACTATCCAGCTCTCCACCTTTTCCAATCATGCTGCTTCCTGATCTGCTTCTTTGTTTAAGACTGCCGCTCTGGGAAACAGTGTCCATTATGCAGCTTTATGTTAACTATCAAAATAATCAGACCCCTTGGCTTCTTTGTCTGTAGGCACCACATAATTCTGCAAATACATGGCATAATGGAATATGCTCAAACCAAAGATCTATCGAAAATTTAGCCTTCCTACAGTTCCCAATTGCAGTCTACCAACCCAGACTGTCTCAGCCACTTTTGCAATTCATATACATTTTATGGTGTCACTGGAATGGCATCCCAGACTGTCCCTTCACTATGGTATTTTTCCAATTAGTACCTCCCACCATAGCCAGCCCTTGTATCTCCCCAACATTATGTAGTCCATAGTTGTCAAGGCGACAAGGTGACCCAGCACGTTCATGGGTCGCCTAAGTGCTTAAGCGATAAGGGGTCCGCTTAGGTGTTACCTAGGCAACACCTTGGCAACTATTTAAAAACCCAAAAAATATATCCCCAATGTACAAATTATAAATAAGATACATGAAAAAAATTATATATTTTAACATTAAAGATTGAGAGAGAGGGGGGGCAGAGAGAGACAGGCACACACAGAGAGGGAGGTGTTGGAGGAGTGTGGAGCCCGATCTACCTATGACCCCGTCTCACACCACGGAGCCATCCCCCCACCCAACCCAAAGAAAAAAAATGGCCAGATATTATAGGCTATGCCTAGGCCAGGCAGCCCAAGGGACCCAGATAGGGCACCTTGGGGTGCCTTGCTCGCCTAGGCGGGTGGCGGGCTGACACCTTGGCCCGACAAGGGCGACCGCCTTAACAACTATGATGTAGTCCGAGGTGCGAGACAACCGAGGAGGGGTCACCTCAGCCTCAAATGTCTAGGCGATAACCTAGGCATTTAAGGCGACATTTTATTAAAATAATATAAAATTCAGAAATGTAAATATATATATATATCTAAATATCGCAAAAATACATACATAAAAACTATATTCTTCCTAAATCCATTAAATCCTATATGTCAAATTTTTGTATAACTCACTAGATTCATGAAAAACTTAACAAACCAAATTGTAACTATCAAATCCACTCATACATGGAAGTATACTAAACAAGAATAACAAGCGTGTGTGTGTGTGTTAGCGAAAAAGAGGGGGGGAGAGAGACCGAGACAGGGGGGGGGTTGGCCCCTCCCACTCTGTGTGTGTGTGCGTGAGGGGGGTGAGAGAGAGAGGGAGGGAGGGACAGAGAGCTCTCTGTGTGTGTGAAAGAGAGGGGGGGCTCAGCCACTCTATGTGATGTGTGTGTGTGTGTGAGAGAGAGAGAATGGGAGAAAGGCCCTCTCTCAAAGGGAGAGGGAGAGCACATAGAGGAGTGTCACCATTATCCACCACTCATGAAGCCGCTGTTCACCAGTCACATTCAGAGGAGGAGATGCAACAGGGAAAAGAGAGAGGAGGGGGCAGCTAGGGTTGGAATTTGGGGACGACCTCCTTTCATAGGGCCGAAGTGGGCTGCTATCGGGCTCACAGGCCCAGGCTGGGGCGCACAAGGCGGGCCCAAAAGTGATCTGTATGATTGCCTAGGCGCATTTGGCTGGAGTGAGACAGGGATAACACAGCCCCAACATTGAGAGCATTGTGGGGCAGAAGTAAATAAAAAGCTCTGAAATCCTTGAGCATAATGCCTACTAGTGCTTTCTTTACAAGCTGCTCTCCATTGAACTGCATGATACACTTTCCATGATTCCCCTCTTCTATGCCACATAAATCTACTTTGGATCGCATTCAACCTGTACTCCAACACCTATGGGACATGGAAGAAGAGGATGAGATATGAGGGGAGGCTTGTGAATACCATAGTGGGATAAGAGGATAAGATATGAGGGGAGACTTGTGAATAACAACTACCCTTCCATACAAGCAACATCTTCTCAAACCTCTGGGCGATGATGTAAGGATGTCAGTATCGGTTTCGGTACCAGTTTCGGCCGGTCCCGAAACCGATACGTACCGGTTTCGGTATCGGTTTCGGCCGAAACCGGTTGAAACCATTCAAAAACCTCAAAAATTTAGTAAAACATGTCCGGTTTCGGCCGAAACTTGTCCGGTTTTGGCCGAAATCGTCAGGTTTCGGACCGAAACAGGTGAGTTTTGGCCGAAACCAATACGGTTTCGTCCGAAACCATTAAAAAGTATTATTTAATAGGTTTCGGACCTGCTACAGTGTTAAGGGCCGGTTTCGGATCGATACCGGCCGAAACCGATACGTTTCGGCCGAAACGTATCGGTTTCGGCCGATACTGCCAACAGTGCGATGATGTCCCAATCCCTGCACCTGATGGCACTGTCCAAGAGAGGGAGTCCCAAATAGTTTTCACTTCATACTAGCACAGGCCATGAAAATTCACAGATAAGCCTTCTCCACCTCCAGACATCATACTTTTGGTCCCTTGTAATTCTCGTGTCCAATTTCCTGCATGGAGAGGATATGCAAATAGCTTTATCCACATCCTCTTTATAAGCGTCAGAAGATCAGTTATGGTTTTGGAGGACGATGGGTCTCCCCTCCAACCACTTGTCGGTACTTTATCTAGGTATTTGACATAAAATTGTTGGTAAAGTACACAACAGTTTTCTGCCAAAAAAGGGGCAACGAAATGCATAAAGATATCATCTAGATAATTAGTTTCCATGATTATTTCTAACATGGGAAAAAACTATTTGAAGCTAACTTATCTATCATATCATGCATACATCAACTCCAGCATTCTTTTCCCTCTTTGTTTAAAAATAAAAGATGGGATAAAATTGTTGGAGCCCCGAATGGGAGATAAATCCCATATCGGAAAACACATGTGGGTTCCTTGAGTTTATAGTCCTGGACCCCTTCAACCTTAGCACCTAGATTTTAAGGTTTGTAAAATGGTATCAGAGCAGGCCAAGGCCCACTGTGGCATCTGCGCCACCTCCCTTTTAATCTAATTTCCAAGGCCCATCTTGACCGTGAGGGAGAGTGTTTGAGCCCCGAATGGGAGATAAATCCCATATCGGAAAACACATGTGGGTTCGTTGAGTTTATAGTCCTGGGCCCCTTCAACCTTAGCACCTAGGTTTTAAAGTTTGTAAGAAAATGCAATAATTAAATGTAGGTTGTTTGGTATATACCCCCCAAAAGACATGCATATATATAAGTCCATCCGGTGGAGCGCATATACATAAGAACCTCAATGTCAAAGCCATGTATCGGGCACATCAACACCTTGCAAAATTGCCGATCCACTTCCAGGTCATCTTCCTCGACCCACCTTCTATTAGGACTAATGAATGTGTTAGAAGACAAGAAAGACCTCTACATCATTGCCACCTTCGCCTCTTTCTGGTCCGGCCAGCCCAAAGCCGACTTCCCAAAAACGTGCTAATGCATGGCACGGCTTCGAAGGAAAGCATTGAATCCCGGTTCTAATTCCTTAAGAAACAGAATGGAATCTAGCATCTCATATCAGTTTCTGGAAGAACATATACGAAAAATTTTTGTGATGTACACAGTCAAAGAAACCCCATAAACCCTTTAAAGAAAAGATAACTGACATCAATGCCTAACGGCCCCAAGTATAAAACCTGATCATGGGAAAGAAAGAAAGAGCGAGCGATCCAGAGAGAAAGCTAAAGGAAAGAAAGAACGAACTCTACGAACACATACATGTCGAGATTGCCGGACGTTTTAGAGGTCCTCGAGGGAGAACGAACAAGCTCGAAACCGGCCTTGAACGGAAAGTTGTCCAGGTCTCCGGCCGGGAAGAAAGAAGCCGCAGCACCGGTTCTCCTTGTCTTCGAGCTCGCCGACGCTACCGAGGTCGTTCTGGGCCGCACTCGCCGTACGCTCCAGAGGGCGCAGGAGTCGGAGCAGGTGTCCTCGATCGGCGGTCGGCAAGAGGGGGTGGGCGAGGTCGCCGGAGGCGGAAAGGATTAGGGTTTGGAGCAGCTACAGGCAAACAGCCGAGGAAAGGAAAACCCTTTTTTTTTTGTGGGGGTGGAGGAGAGGCGGTGGAGCCTCTATTTATGGTTGGAATTATCGGGCCAGGAGACTAGGTAACGTGGGCCGGTCGGGCCAAAGCGGGAAGTAATCGAACGCGAGCTTGAGTTGGACTCAAAGGCGACCGCCTCAGAGGCCCACCTCGGGGGAGCTGACGCCTATGAGACAGGCCCGCAGCGGGCGCCCAACCTAAGTGGCCTAGGCAAAGTGGGCCGGAGCAAGCCGGGTTGACTTGTCCAGCCGGGGAAAGGAAAAAGGAGAGTCCATGCCCCTTTATATTCTTCCCTTTTTTTTTGTTTAGTGCACACCCAGGATTATATTACACAACCCGAGCGTGTATTAAATTTAATTTTTAAATTTTTTAAAAAAATATGACTTGAAATCTAAATCATTTTAACTTGTGATATAAGTTACACCCTCATCTGATGACTTAAAAAAATAAAAAATAACCATTCAAGAAAAAAGGACCCAACATTATTCATTTGATCTGAACTTTTTTTGAGAGTTTTCTAAACAATCCGGTGGAGGTGTGATTTGTACCATAAATTAAGGTGACTTGGATCTCACGTAATAAATTTTTTTAAAAAAAATAAACCTAATACACATCCGGGATGAGTAATAACCTCCAAGTGTGCGCTAAGTATTTTTCATTTATAGATGGAATTATTGGGACAGGATGTTAGATAATGTGGGCTGGTGGGCTGTGGACAATATGAGCCAAGACGTCAATGGTAGGCTTGAGTCTAACTCAGAGACGATCACCTAGACGATAGGCAAAGACAAGAGACTCGCCTCAAGGCATGTGGGACAGCTGAGGCTACAAGGCAGGAATGGGATCTCTTATGTTCCTTAGGTATTCATTGATAAATGCACCAACATATGATGATAACAAGACTCCATTACACAAGGGTAGTGTTGCAAAAAAAAATTAATGAGTGGGATACTTGTCATCACTTATGTATTAGTGTAGATATCAATGTGTATCCAACTGCATAGGTCTATGGCGACTGCCCAAGTGACCCAAGTGCTTTAAGAGATTGTCTAGGCAAGGTAGGCTTGAGCAAGGTGGAGAAATAGCCACTGCAAGCTTGTCAAGGTTATTAGAACAAAATGTCGCTTAAGACATTCTCAGCTGATTGGAAGGCGACGTAAAGTATGGAAGGGATCGACCTTCTACAAGTTAGACTACAGGGCCGACCTTCAATGATCACCAAATTGTAATGGGCTTAGATTATTTAATTGTTAATTATATGGTTGTTCATGTTTTATTTCATATTTCTATGTATCTTGATGGGAATCGACGCCGAACTAGTACTTCTCATATTGCATTTATATCCTTTAGTTTATTTTTTTATCCATGGGAAAGTATACGCACAATTGTACGGCTTTATCGGCCAATGCGTCACTCCCGTAGATTATGTGGGTTTCTATGTAATTTGCCCATGGGACCAGCAAGGGGGCCCTCAGCCCTTTCCCATTGGTCCACCTAGACCATGTGGGGCTGGTCAATCAGCCTAGGTGGCCTTCTAGATGAGTGGACTAGTCATATGCCACATGGGTAGACAAAGGGTTAAGAATGTCAACATTCTACACCCATCCCACCTACCCCCATTCAACCTTCCATTCAAAACCTACCCATAGTCAATAGGCCGCCCCCCCTTCATTTTTTAATGTCTTTTTTTGTGTTTGTGGCATGCAATCTCAGCCCTTCAATCCCCATCCCTAGATCTAAGGGTGGACAATTGATTTGGTTGGAATCATATAAAAGATTGTATTTTTATGTGAAAATCAATGAAAATCAGAATTTTGTTGAATGAGCAAGAGCTAGCTGCACCCCCAGCCCTCTCTCCTCTGGTTCTCCCCTTCCCAAGCCCCCATTCTAGAGTGGTATCTCCTTTCCCCACCCTCCGGTGATCATCGGTGCCGCCGCCGCCGCCGTTCGTGCCGCCATCGAGCCGCCGCTGCAGTTCTGTCCGCGCAGTACCACAGCAACTTCCACGAAATTTCCACCTCAGCCATGAGCTCAGATCGATCTGGGAATTTTAATGGGTGTTCCAGAGGTGTCCAGAACATCCCCTAAATTTTGGTTTGTCATTCAGATCCCGTTTAGTATTTTTAGATTTTCGTCCACTCTTCCACTTCTGTTCTGTCTGCTGTCTGTTTCCATTTTCACCTGCCCTGCGTTTTAGGTCTTAGGCCCACTTTTTGATTTTTTTGCATCCCAAAAATTTTACTGGCGTTTCCTTCCATCCATCTCTTCATCCACAATTTTTCTTAATTTTTGGTTCGTCCATCTCATATTTTCTAAAAATCGTCCTCAGTCCCATCTACAGTTCTGTCCACCTGTTCCCAGATCCGACCACCAGTCACTCCAAAAATCATATCAAATCACCCCCACCTCCAACTCTAATTCCCAAAATTGTCCCACTTCCGTGGTTTGATTATCTACAACTTTGAAGAAGAGCTCAAAGTCCGAATCCCACTGTAAGTAGGCGGTCAATGGCCTTTTACAGGGATCTGATATGCTGATCTGAGATTTCTAGAGGAGTGGAGCAGAAGATTGAAAAATATCTAAGGCCCTGGTCCGCATAGGTTCAGAGGAATCCACTGGCCCTACGTTTGAGGATTTTGAGTCCTCTTTCCAACGGCACTGGTTTCGTCGCATTCCGGCGACGGGGCTAATCACAGCGGCCATTTTCGTCCGAGCGCGCGCTGCAAAACAGCAGCAACCAGCCCGTGGGCAGCAATTCCGACGGGTACCGAACGGAGCCGCCCGGCCTCCGATCGCCGTTCCAGCGTGCCGCCAGCCCGGGGATCGCTTCTACCAGTGTCCCCACCACAGCGGTGACACCGGGTCCCACACGGCCCCTCCGGACAGCGCGTGGGCCCCACGGTCGTGATTACGCGTGTAGCCGAATCAACACACGAAGCTGCCCGTCATCCCGAATTCGGTCCTCCCGGGCCCATTTGTGTCGCCCTTTACCTCCCTGCGTGGAGTGGACATATTCCCATTGCTGTAATTATTGCGTGTTAAGTTCCCCGGGAGTACGAGTTTCGGCCGGGTCCGTCGTCTCCACGCCGAGCGCGTGGAGGTATCGTTCTCGCTCCCTACACTCGGCATTTGCTTATTTTCATATATACTTGTTTATGCCGCTGCTAGAGAGCATGATAGGGTAACTAGCTCGCTTTCTATTTGTATCACCGCTGCTGCGAGAGTGAGCATTACCGTCCCGTGACCCGATCCGGGCACGAAAGAGAGAGCCGACCACCCTAGCTCTTGCCGGTTTCTCAACCGCGCACGTCCGACGCTTCCCTCGTTAAGGGACGATCGCGAGCTTGTCGTGTCCGTGTCTCGTCCCGCATCATATCTCCACACTCCTTTCTAACTATTCCGAACCCTCTAGCTCGTGGGTGACGGGACAGGATTCGAATGGTATCGGATTATTCCCGGTATTCGGATCTTGGGACGTTACAGAGGGGATGGGATACATAATTTTGACTCACTTAATAGAAGGTCCAATTAAATTAGGAACAACATGCTCACCCTTTTACGTATGTTGGTCCAAGTTACATTTTTATGACGAGTTACTCCTATTATGAATCAGATTTACAACAAATATTACCTTTTAACAATTGACATGCCCGGCGTCTTGTACGAAGTAAGAACCCATATGATGGCCAAGTTTGAATCCAAGACATCAGATCGAGTTAAATATGTCAGAGTAATACGCATCAAATCTATCCTCCCATCAAATATTAGATTTGTTATGTCAATTATGTTTACAACCTTATAAGCCCCCAGAATAATGACCACATACCAACTGTTGGGGAAAAAAGGCAGTACTCACATCCCCTATCATACAGATGGGGGTCCGTCATATATTACTCTTCCAAAATATCTAACGCTTAGACCTTACACTAAATGCCTCCTACCTTGTGTATCTGCACACTTTCACCTATATATCTATTCACTTATGGTGTGTTTGAGAATATGTGTGAGAAAAGGTAGATTTTAATGTGGGATATTATGAGACACGTGAACCTCACTCCAATGATTAGAATTTACTTTCCTTTTTAAAAATCCCACCAAAAGAAGCTTTTAAATTTGAGAGAAAAGACACCTTACTGTGCATCTCTCTCTAACTTTAAGAACCCACTTTTAAAAAAGGAGATCAATTTTTTGAGTATTAATGTGTTTGTCCTCCACAAAGTTTTGCAATGATTGAAAGTTACATTCATAATCCACTCAATTGGAGTGCCAAACGCACACTTAGGGTCATACAATCTACCCTCAACTTATTTCTAGAAGACCTCGGGCCTTAAGATTACATATAAACTAATACCATGTTAAAGAGGTTTTTAAAAATTATCAAGAGAATAACACTATAAATTATCTAAATAAAAAAATATAAGTTAACAAGAGTCTTTATTTCATGTTGTACGATATGTGTAGTTATAAAGGCTAACAATAATGATGGTTGACGCTAAGTCGTCGTCGTCGCCCTCGCCCTCTTCGTCGTCATCATCAAAGTCTTATCCCATTATTTAAAGTCTACATGAGTCTTGTTCTATCATAAAATTATATCAAGTGTTATATTCATATTTAAACTCAAAAAGTCAATATCATTTCTAATAATATCACACCATCTCATTTTAATACTTCAACGAGCTCTTTTAGTAACTAAGATTTGATCACATCTTTTAACTAGCGTTGAGTTAGGACAACGGTGTATATAAACCATCTGAGCCTATTTTCCCTCATTTCACCATCAATTAAAACTACACTCAAATTCTCACGGATATGTTCATTCATAATATTATCTTTATTATTTTTACTGTATATATATCTCAATATTCTCATATTTGTTACACACATTTTGTGAATGAGAAATGCTTACTGCACGTATGGCTGAGTAGTAATGTTTTGTTGTAACAGCCGCCTAGAAATCGCATTAGTCCACGTAGAGCGGTACATATGTCTTGCAACGCCTGTCAGATTACGCGCACTCCCGAGATGAAGCATCTGCCCACGCCTTTCTGCTATCAAGACGTCGTTCCAAGTATTTGTCACCCTTAGATAATTATTTGTCCCCCTTATATAGCTATTTGTCACCCTTAGATAGCATTGAAAATCTCATTTGTCATCTCGAAAATATGTAGAATCTAACAAGAGTCGGACATACGAAATCTAACAAGAGTTGGCTATTTGTCTCCTTTAGATAGTTATTTGTCATCCTTAGATGCCTATTTGGCTCCTTTAGATTGCAATTTGTCCCCCTTATATAGTAATTTATCACCCTTAAATAGCATCGAAAATCTCGTTCGTCGTCTTGAGAATGCGAAAAATTGACAAGAGTTGACTATATGCCCCCCCTTAGGTAGATATTTATCATCCTTAGATGGTTATTTATCTCTCTTAGATAACTATTTTTCACTATTATAGCATTGGAAATCTCATTCGTCACCTCAGAAATGCTCAAAATTTGACATGAGTCGACTATTTGTGCCCCTTCAATAGTTATTTATCACTATTAGTAGCTATTTGTCCACCTTAAATGACTATTTGTCATCCTTAGATAGCGCTGAAAATCTCATTCGCCACCTCAAGAATACACAAAATCTAACGGACATCACATGACGCATATACTACTCTACGTGGACCAATGTCGTTTTTAAATAGTTGTTCCAACGAAGCATTACTACCCGGCCATATATGCATTAAACATTTCTCTTTGTGAATATGTTTCTTTTTTACTGTCTAATACTCTGTACCATAAAACAAAATAAATCTTACAACTGTTCTATAAAATTTTTCTTTAAATTTCACACATATAAGATAATCACAAAAGACTCCTAAAGTGCTTCTCTATTTTAACCAACATATCTTAATCATTCGTGTAACGTTCTCATAGATTTCCTCATTTTCTTGAACAATAGATCTTAAATATCAAAAACTACTAATTTTAAGAATACTTTGTCCATCATAACTATACCATCTTATGTCAATCTCCCATTATTAAAATTACAATATAATTTTACTTACTCTTATTAATTTTAAAATATTTAGACTCTTAGATATATCTCCAACGTTCTAATTTAACATTTAAACTATCAATAATCCCGCTAATTAAAATAATATCTTTAAACTTTAGACCCTTAGATATATCTCCAACGCTCTAATTTAACATTTAAACTATCAATAATCTCGTCAATTAAAATAATATATTTAAACAACCTAGACCAAGAGATATCATTATACAATTATTTTATCACTTCAGTCATAAATTGGTTGAGCGAACTTATAGGATATTTGATTACTATTTTTTCCTCTTTTTTTCTCTTAAATTTAAAAAAGAGAGTAAGAGATCCTTTGACCCCGTTTGTATTCATCTCTTAAATTTTAGGGAGAGAATAACATCTCGAATAAATCTTTCAAAAAAAAAATTTCTGGACAAATTTTTTTAAAAAAAACACCCGCTAGACTCCCCCTCCCTCCCACTCGCGACCCCTCTCCCCCGCGTCTCCCCCTTCCCTCCCTTCCCTCTCCCGCCTGCCGGCTCTCCCTCCCTCCCACTTCACATCTTTCTTCTCCCTGGATCCCTCGTTCCCTCTCCCTCCTTCCCCCCTCTGCGTCCCCCCTCCCGCCCCCTTCCCTCTGCGTTTCTCTCTCCCTCCCTTCCCCCTGCATTTCCCCGCCACTGCTCTCCTAGCGCATCGTCCTCTTTCCTCCGCTGCCCTGCCATCCCCTCTCGACCCCTCCTCTTCGGCATTCGACCTCCTCCTCCGGCGATGCAGCACCCCCCGCCAGTCCCGGCAGGTCCACTCCCGGATAGTCCTCTGCGGCGGGCTACCGGGGTCCGCATTCCTCGCCGCGCGTCTTGTCTCCGTCTACAACCGGTTCGGTCTCCTCGCTGACGCGCGCGCCGTCCTCCTGGGGGCCGTCGAAGGCGGCAGTTGGCTTCCTTGGAACTCGACTCTCCGGGCCTCTCTCTCGCACGGCCACCACGGTGAGGCCCTGGCGCTTTACGGCTGGATGAGGCGGCTTGGCGTCCCCCCGGACGGCTTCACCTTCCCCATCATCGTGAGTTGTTGTGCTTCCATTGGAAGCCCTGCGCTGTGCAAGGCTGTGCACGCCCATGCTGCTGCAGCTGGTTACTCTGTCCATCTCCATGTTGGTAATGAGCGGGTCCTGATGTACGGGCGTATGGGGGACATGGGTTTGGCCCAACAGATGTTTGAGTTATTGAGCATTAGAAATGTTGTTTCGTGGAACACCTTGTTGTCTGGTTTTGCAGTGAACCACGATTCTGTCAGCGCTTCCAATGCATTCCGGAGGATGGAATCGGAAAGTTATGAACCGAATGCTGTGACATGGACGTCACTGTTGTTGGCTCATTCCCGTTGCGGGGAGAACTGCAACGTTTTGAGATTGTTCTCTGAGATGAGGGCCCGCGGGATCCCACCCACAGCAGAGTCTGTGTCTGTAGTATTATCTGTCTGCAATGACATGGGTGCATCAGATGAAGGGAAAGC
Organism: Amorphophallus konjac; assembly: GCA_022559845.1. NCBI lineage: Eukaryota > Viridiplantae > Streptophyta > Magnoliopsida > Alismatales > Araceae > Amorphophallus > Amorphophallus konjac. The sequence goes on from JAHNEJ010003487.1 coordinate 31,686, forward strand.
GATTCATTCTTTTACGAGGAACTCGCTTATATGCTTTTATGGGAAGCTTGAGAATAGGGAAGATGCTGAGATACTGTTATTGAAAAAAATGTCAAACAACTCTGCACCAGTTTTAAAAATTATATCAATTTTGTCAAAGAAATTAACAGTCATTTACATCATTTTTAAAAAATAGGTCAAAATTTGAGATAGACTAATTTTTAAGAGTGAAATCACTTCAAAAAATAAAAGTGTTTCCAAACACCCTATTAATGTAAAATCTTAACGCATTAAAATTAGTGATATTTAATAATAGACGAAGATGGCGTAAGTAAATATTAATGATGCTAGATGACAATGGCTATGGACGGTGGTAGCAATGAATCTTTTGGTTTAAAATTTAAGAGACATTTTTAGATATTTATACATTTTTAGATATTAATTAAAATATTTTATTAACTAACTTATCCATCTGTTTCATACATTAGACACCAAACAAGTGTTCCCAACAGAATCTTAGTTAGCTCCAATTTCGTGCATTTCAGCCAAAATGTTGATCTGACATGAAAGTCGGGTACGCACTACCCATTGCCATCAAAGCAGAAGTGGCGGGACGATGCTGATATTTAAAGGCTAATGCTTGGTGCGCAACCGTTCCACTTACACAGTTACACATCGATGTGCCTCAGATAAACTTAGTTTTATTTTAGTTTTTTAAGACGCAATCTTACAGTCATCTTAACTTGTGATGCACGACACATCCCCATCAAATAGTAAAAAAAATAAAAATAAAAAAAGATTCAAGATAAATTAAACCCAACATTATTTATTAAATTTATTTTTTTAATTTTTTTAAGTCATCTGAGGGTGTGATTTACGCCACAAGTTAGTATGACTTGAGTCCCAAGATACAAAAAAAAAAAGTCAAAAAAATTGAGTTTAATTGATGCACACCCTGAGCGAAATATAACCCAGGTGTGCACTAAGCATTACTCTTTAAAGACTCACAAGTCTAAGTGGCACGAGTTTCACCTTCCACTCGTAACAGCCATCGCGAAATAGAAGATCCTTACAAAAGGATTGATGGCAGCCATGTAACTAGCACAGCACTTATTGACAAGTTAGCCGGTAATAGTAAAACTTTCTCGACTTCCCATATCTCAACAGGTATTAGAACTCTTTAAGGCATAAAGTTAGACAGCTTCTGACACAAGAATTTGCTAACTCGGGTTGTCAATACAAGCCAAGGTACTATCCCAACCTACATTTCAATGAAAAAAGAACGATGGTTAGGCCTCAGACAAAAAACTGAAACATTGATTTGAAGACATGATTGATGATGGCCAGATATTTACCGTGATGAGGCCAGTTGCATGATTTCCAGCTCTCCATGACAAAATCTTCCCTGCGAACGCAAAAACATAAGTTTTATTTTGGTTGTCCCAGTAAGAACCCAACCTGATACGCGGCCAGAAATTGAAGAGAACAAACATTCTATTTTTAAAACTGCACGGGCCAGAGTTTTCCCCCATCTTCCTTTTTATTTGATTCAAAGGAGAAAAACACAAGCATAAGGCTTCAAACCCAAGTAGTAGTCCAGTTTGTCACTTTACATTAACAAGTGATTGAAAAGCTGTTTTCCTCTTATAAATTGGCAGAGTAACTGAATATCCCCAATTCATAACCATTTGCATCACCGGGCGCAAATGGATTTGGATTATCTCGTTGTCAATCCAAAAATAGCAACTGTTCAGGGACTGATCTAGATTCTAATTCCATTTATGTAATTGGCCAGCCGCGTGGGTCCAGAATCCAGATCCAAGAGTTATTTAATGTAACTAATTAGAGGGGAGATGGGGGTGTAGTGTGCTTGATTACACGGGGATCATCATCATTGAAGCCTTTTCTCCATTTATTCAGGGCTGGCTACATGAATCCTATCTGGCCATTTTATTCTATCCAAGGCCATACTAATAGTTAAACCTAGAAAGGTCACTTACAAGTTACGACATCCAATAGACCTTCCCTGAGTTATATTACTTTCCCCCACTCAAACTTAACCACACCTCTTAACAAGTGCTGACTTGAATGTCAGTGCACAAACCATCTAAATCTATTTTCCTTCAACTTAGTGTCAATAGGAGCAACACCAAAATAACCACATATATATTATTTCCAAATCTAATCCTTTTGTCTTCTCCGTACATCCACCTCAAATCCTCGTCGTTGCTAACTAGTTTTTGTATGTGCTCCTCTTTCATTGCTACATTAGGACATTACTAAAATTTGTCACATTCTGATCAGGAATCCTGAACCAAATTTTATTTCTGCCGATGCGTGTGTGCGTGAACCAAATTTTATTTCAGGCGATGTGTGTGTACATCAAATTTTATTTCTGGAGTGTTCTCAATTGGCATCGCTATATCAGAGAAGACCCTTACAATTGAATTTATCATAGGGGCACAGATGGGTCAGAGTGTGCATGCGTGTGTGTTCAACAGTGGGAAGCCATCACTCGGCCTCCTGCATCTGCAGGCATTTTCCAACCCCAAGTTACTCAGTTGGCATCACTGTATCAGAGAAGACCCTTTCAATTGAATCTATCATACGGGTGCAAGTGGGTCAGAGTAAGAGAAAGTATCAGACGTTACCCCATACCGACTCTAATATTCACTTTCCCTGATTACAAAACAACTAAGAATCTAGTGTCCACTACTATTACCAGTTCTGACCCATTATCAAGGGTGGAACAAGTTTCTGGACCTATTGGAAATTTCTCCAATATCCTTTTCAACTTCAGTACATTCTGATTTCAACATGAAAGGGAAACAAAAGCAAATGGAAGTTCTGGGCATAAACCTTTAGGCAGTTGCTATTAGCACAAGACAACGCATATGTTGAAGATCTGGGAACATGGGAAATAAAATGTACTTTCCTATGCCACAATTTGGAAACATGATTGCTTCCTTCATTGTTCATGTACAGTTATCTTGAGATGGTCATAGCCACTCATTTCAGATCAAGCACATGTGAACATTTAAAAAAAATCCTTGGACTCAAGGAACCCTTCTCACCATATAGGCAGCCTGCCTATAAGGGAATCTACCACATTGGCAACGTAGGCATTTTCAAAACAATGGCTAAATCCACACGTGATACACCTGTCTGCCTAAACCTCCATACTGTCAGCAAGTGTAGGCTAGCTACCTATCCACTTGCACACCATCAACCAGCAGTGCCCACCTTCTTCACTTACAATCCATCAATTAGGAGAATTTACCTATGTTACCATCAGCATGCCATGCATGTCAACCAGGGCCTACTTTTGCATAGACTTCTTTGGCAGTTATTTTTATTTTGCATCTTTACTTTTCCCCCTTTTTTGATCATTTCCTTTGGATTGCTCACTGTGATCATCTGGAATTTGCCACTAGGGTGATCCAAGGGGAAGTAACCACAGTTCTCAGCCAATTCTTGAAACTCACACCTCTTCTTTGCTGATCTAGAGCAAGACTTCCCAACCTTCATACACTTGACAACAGTACATTCCCTCTTTGAAGTATTTATAGGGTGATGATCAGGAAAATTTAAGAGGGGAAGTTTGTTTTCCGTCATGATAGTAGATTAAAACTTTGATGAATGTATAGAATGATAATGCTGAAGTCTAAAATAGAGCCTTGGGACCTGTTGTTTAATTCTTTCCAAGGCCACATCTGACAATGATGTTGCATTATCAGATATTGCCCATACAACTGTAACAAGACAGTTCCAGGCATAAAATTCAAACAAGCTATAAAAGATCATAGTACGGATTCAGGACTGTACATGGTTCAGTTTGGTTTGGTTTTGGGGAAACAAATCCACAAACCAAATCAAAACATAGGGACAGAACCAAGAAAATTAATTTTGGTTTGATTCAAACTAAATTAAACAAAACATTAAAATATTTAATATGATTCAAATGAGCTGAAGCCTGTGCATGGGACACTCCTGCACTGTGGCACAGTGGCAGGCCAACTGGTTGGGAGTAAGATGGGTTGGAAATCTTATAGCTGCACAACCCTCTATTACGTATTTTTTTTCAATGTGGGACTATCGTCCCAGTTGCCTGTTGCATGCGCGATGTGTGCCGCGTGCGAGCAGTTGAATGTATGACTTGCACACTGCATGCATGGTGCAGGGACATTAGTCCTACATCAGAATTAAAAAATTATTCTAAGCTTCTATAAGACATTTGTTTATTCCTTTCCTGCCAAACACCAAGTCCCATGTGTGTTGACATGCAGGTGCATTGATATTTGGTTTTCCCCACTTTAAAAATTATTAAGTGATATGATGACAATATTATGTATCAAACAATGATAAATATAAAGAATTTAGGCCGAATTTAGGCCTATTTGGTTTGACGGTTTGGTTCGGTTTTAAAATTGTTTTGAAACCAAACTGAACTGAACCGAGTGGTTTTTCAAACTGAACCGACCCGGACCGAAATGATTGCTTTGATTCAGTTTTTTGGTTTGAACCAAATAATGTAAATCCCTACTGGTACAGATCCTTCAGTAAGCAAAAGCCTCAAGGAAAATTGATGGAAGTCTAAGCATGGATAAAGTGTATCAGAACAAATTCACTGTGTACGAGGGACAATAATAACTTAAACAAAGAAGCACAGACTGAAGAATGGATATTCAAAACTGTGAAACAAAGAGGGCGAACATGTCCAACTACATTAAGAATAGAGAATGGTTCATTCAGTTTCTTACAACGAATATCTAAGACAGAACATGGCCAGTAACCATAGAGAGGAAAACACACAGACACATATATTTATATTTATATTACCAAGAGGTTGCAGTAGCTGTTGAGGAATCGCAGCAACAGGAACTCCCCAAAACCACCAACTAAGCCCAAGATATGTGATTGCCTCCAAAAATTCAATTTAAAAACAGTTAGTACCTAAAAATAAGTACCATTCTCCTGATAACATATATAGAAAACCTGGCCACGGGGAATAAAAGCTACCTTCACAACCATCAAAGCTCTTGCATATAAATCACTTGATACTTTCTTTTCCCTACCATATGCCTCCTGAACTGAAAGAAGTAAAATTTAAAAGTTGATGTACCTGAAGGAGATAAAAGTTGTGCCCATCGATGCATTGGTGGGGAAAAAAAGAATCGGATAATAGTTTTTGTACACCATTTGCAGAACCCAAAGTCACACAAGCCTTGAAAAATCAAAAATAACAGCAACTGGGCCAAGCATCCAAATTTCAAATTTGGTACACTTCTTTTTGTGCCCATGTCTATTTGATGTCCACAAATGGGTGACCAAAAGCTTTAGTCACATTATCCTAGTATCAGCCCAGAATATAATGAAGAAGAAAAACAGTAATTCTTAACAATTAATGTGCATATGATAAAAACATAAGAAAGTTATCTGTAGGGTGTGCCAATACTTGAATTATCTATCCGAGAAATGTTCGATTAGTGCTATAATACCAACATTGTATCCAATTTCCCACCTTTCTTAACCTCATTTCTTGTTTCATTTCCTGTTTCCTTTTTCCAGTTTGATAACTGCATATTAAGTGAAGAAGTGGACTGGACATTGGCTCTCCAGTAATGAGAAAATGATGGAATAACCACGAGTAACATAAACTTCTTACTATTTCTGACAGAAAGGTTGTGCACTTAATGTATTGGAAATAAAGGATGGTTTGCAAATTCCTTAACCTTAACACTTGTTCCAATCCAAGGTTTGTCATTTGGCTTCTTGGGAGAATCTTGGAAAGACAAAAGAAAAAGTACCAGAGAGATGGCAGAAAAATATCTTAGCCTAGGAGATTGGATAAGCTTCTAGAGCAATCTACCATCTCAGAAAGAAGATAAACCATTTCAGGACCATCCTGAGAAAGAGATCTCTTGATAGATGGCAAATCATGTTCCAAATCCTTAAAAAAAGTTATGCATCATATGATGAATCCTATTCGGTGCCCAGTCTAATGAAAAATAATCATAAACTTGAATAAGCATCAGTAAAGGGAATAAAATGTATACAACTTTTTCTCTTATAATATTAGCATACTCTTCGAAAGCTCCTTCTCCTTAGCTGCTGCTGCTCGTCGAAGTTTTGCAGCCTGAGCAAATGTAGAGGGTCTGCAAACACAGTAACAAAAAAGAGGTATGAATCCCTTCTTGCCATAACAAACTGACTGAAGCAGAGAAATTGCATTTCAAAACCAAAAAATCTTTAGTCAGTGTTGTTGTTTAAAGAAATTTCAAAATCAGCTGCTCAGATACAAGGTTCGCAAAACCAGTTCCGGTTCTGGAACTGCTCAGGGCCAGGTCCAGTTCTGGAACCAGTTCGAACCACAAACTGGCCAGTTCAGTCAGTTTGGGACTGGTTCCCCTCTATACACTTATATATGAGTTTAAAAATTTTAAGAAAATGCCAAAAAAAACAGAAAATAGGACAAATTTTCAATTTATCATCTCTCTATCTTTTACCTTAATCAAATAATTTAACGCAAAGTATTTGTATCAAATAGTGTTATGTTAACTTTGGATATATAATATATTTTAGGATTTTTTGCAAATAAACCACGCTTAGAGACGAATTTACAAATATATTATTCCTGGAAATGTATTAGCAGACGTACCACTAGATTTGATGAAAACTTGCAAAAATGCCATAGTGGTTAATTGCCGTCGACGGAGAGACGAATATTCCACACAGATTCTAAAATCCCCGTTAAATGGTCGTGAAATGACCAAAATACCCCTCTCCTCATCACTCAGAGAGAGAGAGAGAGAGAACGTCGAAGCCCCCCCCTCCCTGCCGAAGTCTCCCATCCTGTAATTTCCCCCGCCCAATCCCCCTCCCGTCAGAAACCCACCCCCCCACCCTGCAACACCCCCACCTCCCGGCCGGAGTGCCCACCCCCCATCCTGCGCCCCCCTACCCGCCAAAGTCCCCACCTTGCAACACCCCCACCCACCTCCTCTCCTCCGGAGTCCCCCCCCCCCCCCCCCCCCCCGCGCACACCCGGAGTCCCCACCTTGCAGCCCCCCCTGGCAGCCGGAGTCCCCACCCTACAACCCCCCCCCCCCCCCACCGGAGCCCCCCCCCCTACCCACCCAACCCTGCAACCCCCCCTCTCTGCAATCACCCTCCCCGCCAGAACCCACCCCCTTGCAACTCCGGTGACCCCCCCCCCCCCTTTTGCAACCCACCTTCACCCCCCTGCAACTCCGACTACCCCACCCCCCTCAGCAACTCCTGCCAGATACCACCGCCTCTGCCACCCCCTCCCTTTCCAGCCATCTGCGCAACTGCTGTTGAGAAAGGACGCACACAAGGCGTCTTCGATCGCCAGCGCCAGATCTCCCCTCCCCCTCTATGCCGGCCTCGATCTCCCTGCCCCCCCCCCCTCGATCCACTCTCTCGTCGTCGTCGACCTCATCATCTTCCGCAGGTCCAGACGGCGACATTGAGCTCCGGCCTCCCCGAAGAGCTCCGACCTCAAAAGTAGTGAGAAGGTTGAGTAGGAGGAGATCTCTGATGATGATTTAGTAAAAAGGGTTCAGGAGAATCCTAAAAATGTTGATGTACAACCAAAACCTGTGACACCAACGAATGCTCCAAGAAGATCCAATAGGGTAACCAAACCTACTCAACAATATTCCCCTTCTTTATATTACTTGTTGACTAATGCAGGTGAACCAGAATGTTTTGATGAAGTAATGTAGGTTAAAGATTATGTTAAGTGGGAATTAGTTATTCAACATGAGATGAACTCATTGCAGAAGAACAATACATAGGTGCTAACCCAATTACCAGAAAGGAAGAATGCATTGCAAAACAAATGGGTTTACCGAGTCAGGGAAGAACATTATGGCAACAAAAGATACAAAGCAAAGTTGGTTGCAAAAAGTTTTCAGCAGATGAAGGTATTGACTACATTAAAAAAAATTTCTCGTTGTTAAACTGACCATTATTAGGTTAGTTCTAATTATAGTTGCTTCTGAAAACTTGCATCTAGAGCAGTTAAATGTGAAAGGAATTTTCCTCCATGGTGATTTAGAGGGGGCATTTACGTGATGCAACCAGAAGGTTTTCAAGTGTATGGCAAAGAAAACCTTGTATGCAAATTGAACAAAAACTTGTATGGTCTAAAACAAGCTCCCAGGCAATGGTAGAAGAGGTTTGATGGATTGAAGGGTAACAATGGTTTCATTAGATGTGCCATGGACCATTGTTGTTATTTCAAAAGATTTAATGTTTCCTACATTATATTGTTATTGTATGTGGATGATATGCTCATCACAGGGTCAAATATGACAGAAATCAATAATTTGAAGAAGCAATTGTCAAAGGAGTTTGACACGAAAGAATTGGGAGAAGCAAAGCAAATTCTTGGGATGAGAATTGTGAGATAGAACAACCAGCACTGTGAAGCTATCTCAAGAAAGCTATATAGAAAAGGTGTTAAGCAGGTTTAACATGCAGCATGCGAAACCTATGAGCACACCTTTGGCAAGGCACTTCAAGTTGTCCAAGGAGAAGTCACCAAAAACTACTGAACAATGTGAATCCATGGTAAAAGTTCCATATGCATCGATAGTAATAAGTTTCATGTATGCAATGGTATGTACCAGACTAGACATAGCACAAGCAGTAGGAGTTGTGAGGAAATAGCAAATCCCGGCAAGCAACAATGGGAGGGAGTCAAATGGATTCTTCGATACTTGAAAGGCACTTTAGGTATGTCACTTTGTTTCAAGAAGAAAGATCTGATCTTGCAAAGCCTTATTGATGCAGATCTAGGTGGTGACTTGGACACTAGAAGAAACACCACTGGTTATATTTACACCATGGGAGGCACTGCTATAAGTTGCGTTTCTCAACTTCAGAAAATTGTTGCTCTCTCATCTACCGAGACAGAATATGTCGTTGTTACTTAAGTTAACAAAGAGATGATATGGCTAAAGAATTTTCTAAAGGAGCTAGGCAAGGAACAAGGCAACAGTGTGTCGTTTTGTGACAGTCAATGTGCAACTCATCTTGCCAAGAACCTGGTTTTTCATGCAAGGAAAAAACATATATAGCTGAAGTGTCACTTCATTCACGGGCTACTAGAAAATGGTACTTTGTCACAAGAGAAGATACGTGGAGCAGAAAAGGTGGTTACTGTGTAGAACCTGAACACTGTAGGTCTTCAAGATTGAGGATCTGGGTTTCCGTTGGCACAAATTTTCATTATGAGTTAGTGATGGTGAAGCGCATCAGATGTGCTAAAGATCAGTCCCTAAGTGGGAGAGATCCGGGATCGTGGAAGGACGGAAGATTCAAGTAGTTTGGTGGGGCGATCGACCGCCCGAGTCCACTGTTGTTCCTAGTAAAAAGTCAGCAGGTGCTAAGAATCGGGGCGATCAACCGCTAGGTTGACCACTTTTCCCAACATACAGGAGGTTGTGCTGAGACGTCGGGGAGGTCGACCGCTTTCACCGAAACAGTTGACCGCTTACAACGACGCGAACCTTATTTGAAGGGCATTTTCGTATTTTGTCCCTAGATCCCATGTAACCCTAGTTACTTGCATAAATAGGGTTGTTATCGTCTCAATGAAGTAAGAGCCGTGTGTGAGGGCTTTGTGATCTAAGGAGAGTGTCGACTGGAGTTCTAGGGTGTGCTCTTTCTCCTTCTCTGTTGTATCCTCTCTACACAGTGGAATTGTGTGTTCGGCTCTGTGGTTTTTACCATCTTGGGTTTTCCAAGTAAATCTCTGGTGTTCTTCTGTGATTGCATCTTGTTCTACATCCTCTTCTCTTCTCCCTCTACTCTTTGTGATCCCCCACACCCCCCACACCTCACAAAAGCATCAACACAACATAAAGATCTTGATGTAACAAAGGAGATCTAGGGTTCCTTATACTGTCTTTTCATGCAAAGAATGACAATGTCAAATGTCCTCAAGGGCAAGTTTTTTTTTTGTAGTGAAACACTAGCAAAGTTCCCTATCTAAACCATGCTTCTAATAATACTTGCAAGATTTTCAATCAAAATGATCAAAAAAATTGTTTATTTATCGATAAATCCACTGGAAAAAAGAACTAGTGAAATATCTTTTTTTCATTCCCAATAAATCCTATAAAAAGGTTTAGGGACATCAACCCCAAAAAAATCCACTTGGTAATTCATTGTTTGATGAAATGTCATGCGGCAACTGACATAGGTTCCACATGAATGCCCCAACGGTAACCAACAAAGAAGGGGCAAATAAATGACACAAAAGGTTAGGCAATAAGACAAGTTGTCATGGGTTTTCATTAGATGATCACTGTCATCATCAACCTCCTATAACCCTACATCAATTCAGTCTACAATGATGGGTGGTTCACTTGGTGTTGCACTATTTGGATTCAGCGTTGTCTCCCCTATTCTAGGCACATTAAGCATCATCATGTACTGTGTGACAAATAAATTATAAAATGATTATATTTTACTTTATTTGAGTTCCATGAAATGTTAATGGATAGATGAAGGTAAGTTTAGCATCCTTTTCAGATTAAAAATCATTAAATCCCTAAATTGTATTTATTATATTCTTTTGAGTTTTCATGCATTGAAAATGGATTTGAATGAAGCTAATTTTCTTGATTAACATCTTTCCAGGTTAAAGGCTTTAAGTCCTTGACACATAGTATATTAATTATTATTCTGTATGTCTTTCACCTTATTTGTTTGTACTAAAATATGGCTTCCTAGTACTTACATTTAGCATGACATTGGGTTAAGGAGAAGGGACCTAGGAAGACTGGAGGTCACAATGGATGAAGGATGGTTGCAGATGGGACCTTAATCACCTTGCGATTACCATGGTTTTGATTTTTCTTAAAGTAGGTGCTACCACGGTTTTATTAATACCACAGGGTTTGATGTTCAATGCACTTCAATGCTCTGAATTTTGCGGTTGATACACTACCTTCTTTTTCACTTTTCATCTGTCATACATAGGTAAGAAGCAAACATCCTTAATGATTACTTGGCTATTTTTACCCTATATTCACTTCTTAAAGATACCTACCACTCCTTTTACATGCTCTTTGTTGGCAAAAGCTGTTTAGTCCCACTTTATGTATTCATGAATCATGAGCAACTCTGAGCCTACATTGGTTCTAGGCCTCTCCACCGACAAACTTAAATTTTGGGTCAGCAGTTCAGTTCAATGACATGGTATCAGAGCCAGTTTGCTCACTCATTGGGTCCCCCCATTCGGCCTTGAGGCTTTAAGGAGTGCTTTTTGTTGTATAAACTCTACCCTGGGGAGGGCGGTGAGTGGTGAAACTTGCTTAGTCCCACACCGAGTCTTCAAGGAGTTCAAGCTTCTCCACCCTCTAACGTTTTGGCTGGCGGTTCAGTTCAATAACGATGTTTACTGCCTCCATCAGCAACTAGCAAATAGAATAGCTTTCATATTTTTCAGTTTCTTTTACTCAATGAGTTCCTCCTCTCTACTTGAAAACAGTAAATCCTGACATTAGAAATGTTCATTGTTCAGAATCATTTGTAGAAAGTCACCTCTAAACACGTGAGAAGGAAAAGCATAAAAAGGAATGGGAAGGTTATGTGTGTTCATAAGCCCATAGCGCTTTTTTTTTCAGTTATGTTGGTCCAAAATAAGTAGTTTATGGGCCAAACAGGATCAATTTTGGATTCCAAGAAAATGGCATCAACTAGGTAATTGAATACCTACGTGGATAGCAAACTGGCCTCTTTTAAAAGCTGTTTTATTTCTTGCCGTATTTGGTTTTCCTCTAAGCTTCTGAATTCTCTCTGCGAAACAGGTCAACAAAGTAATGCTATTAGCATGAGAAAGACTTATCAAACAGTTAGAAGAAAATTTTGAATAGATCATTAATGGCCATAATACAAAGAAAGAGAGTGATTGATGATAATGTAATCTACAGCATTTGAGTGAGGGACTGGGAGAGTAAAAGTAATGCAAACAGTGTCACCTAGGTCAGCCATCCAGTCAATAAGACAATACAGATGCTACATTATCATGCTCAGAAATCTGGATGGTTACTCCAACAATTTCAATTTACATGCCTAAACGGTGTATTAATAAATATCCCTTCATCTCCATATCTTACTCTCCGATCATGCATCCTCTCATTGAAGACAAAATACAGGGAAAAGAATACCTAAACATAACTTTTTTTTTTGAAAGTACCTAAACATAACCTGTTGCTGCAAAATTTCTGTAAAATGCTGTTCTTTTTTTGCTAATTTTCCGAAGGCGATGGTAAACAGCCCACCCTTGCAACTTTCTTCGTCCCCTTGAGTCCTGATGACATGGCGGAGAACATTGCCCTTTTTTTTGCCCCCGAGTCTTGATGACATGGAGGGGGGTTTTATGGATTTGTTCTTTGGATGGACATCTTCTGGGGTTGGAAGATATTGTATATTACTCCAACGCTTCAGTATCATGCGATGCCATCACTAATTTGTCATTGGAATTTGGACCGATCTCTAGCCCTATCATCCCCTTTGAGCTAGGATATCTGGTTTGCACTGCCAACTTGGTTGGACCAATCATTTCTGGATTTGGCAATGATTTTTTTTTTAAAATATCCCAGAGAGAAGAACTCAGGAGAGCGCATACCACTTCAAGGAAGTGGCATGGATCCGCTCCACCAAGTCGACCCCAAGATTGAAGTGCATCGAGGGCTATAGCGGCATTTTCATTTTGGGGGCCTGAATTTTGTTATCCCATTTTGTTGTTGTTTTTTGTTTTGTTTTTTGCATTTGTTGCCCTTGTATATCTGCATGATCTAGAGTGATAGGGCCTATTCATCCCTTAAGGAGAATTGGTGAGATTCCTTCGTCAACCGGCCCCACTGCAACTAAAATTTACTTGACAGGATATACATGCCATATGTGGTTTCTTCTTCAATGGTAATTTCTAGACCCGCAGAGGTGATTAGTTTGCCGCTACCACCGGGGAAGAAGGCCCTAGAGGGGTCATAATTTGGAGAGGCTGAGTCTTCAGCTGCCTGACAGGGTGTGAGGATTAACGTCCCAAGAGATTATCCATGTCGACTTCGCTTGGAAGGTTTGAGCTTTCATGTATGCTGAACGGACATTCTTCACAGGTTTAGTAGATGAGATTTTCCCCGAGTTGTCAAGTCAGGAGCATGCTTCAACAGTCTTAAACTTTTCAAGCCTCGGAGTTGACTGGCTCAATGCACCACAAATGTGGCCCTTTGTGGGGTTTGGAACAACTGCCATGCTCATTATCGGTTTGTAGACTCTGCATCACCGGTAGCCTCTTCCTTCCATTGAGGTTATGCAAGGTGACTTTGTGAGACACTGCTCAAAAGGGGTGAACCCATAAGGCATTGAATTTTGCTCTTGACGTAACTTCTTTAATTTGCATGCAGCCACCCCAAAAGCTTGTCTCGGGCTCCTGACATGAGTTCATGAATGAGACAGAATTTACTGCCGGTGAGAGAAGTTGCAAAATACTGAAGGAGATAAGACTCCTCAAGGGCCAAGTCACCCATGGCCGTTATATAGTAAGCTAGGTGCTCGTGCAGCGACCCATGCCCATTAAACTTCTATAGCTTTGGCGCCTTTGGGCAGTCCGGCGGGAGCTTCTTGAGCTGGTGATGGATGGGGTAGGGCACACTGTATAAGACAACAGTGGCAACACCCTCGCCGCGCTGGGCGAACTTATCTTCGACGATTTTTTCTATCATGCGCCGTTGGGCAATGGCCTCTTCAGCGCCCAGGGTCTGAGAGGTTTGGATGTTGGGCAGGGCCCGAAGTGGCTCGTCCGCTGCTTCGGCGTAGATACTGTAAGGAGGAGCAATTTTTCGATTAGTGATGACGGGATTAGCCAACTGTTGCTCCCATCGGAAATCTTGGTTGTGCATTGGCGTCTGAGGCCTTTGGACGTTTGTATCCATCTGTCGCTTCATTTCTAGCATCAGATTAGTCATCTCTATATGCCAACGTTGCATAGTCTCAAACTTGGCATCGTCGGACATAGCCTGGAAGGCGGCCTTTATCGGTGGTTCAAACACCGGGTTTAGATATGCACCGCCGAGGTGAGCTTTCCCTTCCTCGTGGACGCTTACAACCTCATCAGGGTCTACCCCTTCTTGAGGTGCAATCTCTCCCTGATTTTGTGGTTGCTCCTGAATGGGTTCCTGATGTTGACCCTGGAGGAAGTTCTCGCCTAACCACTGAACTGGGCTTGGAGGTTTCTTCTGGCGGCGTTCCTAGTGTTGAGATATACTGCATCCATGGCCAAATTTTGATCGTTTAGTCCAACAGGTTCATTTGGGTTGGCAGGGTTGCCAATTGGTTCCATGGGCTCTCTGCCGGAGACATAGCAAGTATAAATTTTCATGTTGCCACCTGCTTCCGTCATTTGCACCACCCTCCGCCTTTTTGGTGGCTGGACTCCAGGGCGGGCAGGTGCCCCCAATCTATCAAAGACGGAAGACCGTGTCGGTACGGTCTCTGTCAGCCTGTCAAAGACTGAAATTCGCGCTAGCGGCGCCTGGGCGCGATTGCTTCTTTTAACTCAGACAACCTCCGAGATTTGAGGTGTGAAGTTAGGTTTGCGATAAACCCCTTGCCCCTGCGGGCACAGGGGTTTGACATCTGAAGATGCCACAACCAGTTGGGCCTGAGTCTGCCCAAGCCTGCCTGCCCTGACTTGCTTGATTATATGGGCCTCTTGTTTAGTGACCCAGATTTACTTCATCTTACGGGGACGCTGTTCAGTTGCCTTGCCCCCGTCAGTAGGCATGTGCTTCTTCTTCCAGTCCGGTTTGTCCTCCCGCACCTTGTGGAGGAGCGAGAAGCAGTTCAAGGTTGGTATGGCCAGAACATGACTGACCCGTGGCACGATTGGCTCACCGCCGTCAAGCCGGACGCGGAAATCACCAATCATTATAGTTTTGCCGGATCTGGAAGTTCCCGCTACTGACCTCCTATTTTGGCGCCGGCGACACTGCCCCCATTTGGCAGGGACGGCGTTGGTCGACACGATATGGACTGAAAACACTCGGCCTTGGGCAGGGCAGGGCTTGATGCCCCCAATTGCGACGAGGGTTGCGGGAGCCACTTGACTCGCGGGGACCACCCCCAGGAAAAAGGGAGACCCGATCACAGTAGGGAAGTCCCCAAACACGATTGGGGTGGCCAGATAGCCATATCTGACGTGATTTTCGTCAACAAGAGGGCCGTAGGTAACCACCGTCATCGAGATCGCTTAGTGAAGTCGAGCTTTGACTTGAGATTTGTTGCTTCCCCTTCTCCTCGCCCTTCTGCACGGATGAAGAAAGGGCGTTAGGGCCTTTGTAAGGGGATTCAAAGCTTTAGCAGTAAGATGAAAAGCAGGAAAAGTCCCACCGAGCGTGCCAGTCTGTTTACACGCGGAATTTTCGAACACCATCTCGTTGGATGAATATGCGTATTATTATTATTTTGAGCATATTTATCGAGTCCGCGCTTTTATTTATCAGACAATTAGGGTTCGTGTACTGAATTTTTCCCCACCGATCGGAGCCGGTGTTAATTTACATTGGACAAGTCCGAACACCTTTGATTAACTGCTAAATATCTCTTCTTACCCTTACGGCCCATGCCCTTAGGCGGAAGGGGATTTCTGTAATTTCCCTCGAGCAAGGGTTTACTTGCAATTTTCCCTTCTTACGAGGGTTTAACCACAAATTTCTATTTAGAAAAAGGTTTATTTGTAATTTCTTGTGCCACTAGGGGCCACATATGGTCCTCGTGATTTTCTTGGACTTTTTCACATTTTACGAGATTTTCTCACAAGAATATACGCAATTAAAAAAAGTCCGAAGTAGAGATGCAATTTTCGGGACTTGTTTTTGAAAAGGGATATATCCCCAAGTGGGGAATATTTCTCATTAACAAAAACATCTCTTTTGAATTTCCACATTTTTTGACTTTTCGTTGAAGTAGACGTACTTTTACGCAATTTCGGAGAAACACGGGGTAAGAATGTAATTCCAAGACCATGCGGGGGCCATTACGCAATTTTATAGAAAATAAGTTGATGAGTTCTCATCATTCTTTAACTTCCATGATTTCAGTACAATGTACTTCAATGACATGCGAATACAATGCCTTTTATATGCTCCGGGGCATTTCAGTCAGCATATACCCTAAGAGGGTATTTTTTGCAAAATGAAAAGTTTAAACCCAACGGGGCTGGAGAAGACAGGAGGCGCACCCTTCCTCTTGGCCTTCTTCCTTCTTCTTTTCTTCCCTTGGTCTTCTTCCTCCTTTGCTCTGCTTGCTCTCCTTCTCCCTCATTTTTTTTCGTTCTTGGCCACTCACACCCTTTTATAGGGGTTGCAAGGTGGAGTGGAGGTAGTGGAGCTCTGGTGAATGCATGCCTCTCCGGTGGAAGCCCAAAAGGTAAGAGGTGTAACCCCCCCCACCTCTTCTTCTATGTTCTTTTTTTTTTCTGGGCGGAGACCTATGGGAACAAGCCGGAGGGGGTCCCTCCAATCAAGTTTGATCGGAGGGTCCCCCCCTCCGGTTGACTGTGTACCGGAGGGGGGGTCCCCTCCGGTCTCCTGCAAACCGGAGCCCCCCCTCCGATCAACAGGGAACCGGAGGGGGTCCCACTCTGGCCAACTGGGAACCGGAGGGGTCCCCCTCTAGTCCTCCTCCGTTTTAAGAGAGAGAGCAAAGGGCAGAGGGGGGGCTTGGCCCTTCTTGGCTTCAAATGGCTATAAAAAGCCTTCCACACTGTTGAAAAGTATTTTTTATTGCTGGTGCGGACTGGACTACAGCACGTGGAGCCCTCCTTTGGTTGCTTTGGCCTTGCTTTGTCGTGAGAATAATCCCGTTGACCGTTATACGGATCGGGGAGATCCGAATAATTGTTTATAGTTGACCTTCCACGCGGGTGAGCGAGATAGCTGCCCTACGAGATATTTTTGATGGACTTCTTTGTGAATAAAACACATGTCATGTTGCATGAAAATAACGGCTTCGTTATTTCGAGGCCGTTCATGAGCCATTAAATTTTGTTGTCCCCCCCCCTTTTTTTGAATTTTTTTGAAAATACTAGAAATTAAGGGTCCAACATGTGAAAGAAAAAAAAACAAGGCGTTAGAACAAAGAGCAACATACAAGAATGACAACGAATATTTCAACTCTATTAACTCATCTGTAATTGCTACCATTCATTCACAAAAATCGGAGCCCGAGACGAGCCCTCGGGGTAACCACCAAATGATGAATACTGAAAAAAGAAAGGAAGACGAGAAGGAAAGGATACACTAACGAATCACAAGAGTGTAAAGAGGCGAGCTCAAAGAATCATGCTGTAGAAAGGTAGCTTCCTCGACCTCCAACTGTTGCACCGTCTCAATTCTCGACTCCACTATAGCTGCCAGCTGTTGCACCTAGTCCAACAAGGACTGAGCCTATATTGGCAAGCTGCTTCGCCTCCAAAGCACTCCGACGGTCACAAGTGTTACACCCACTATTTGTCTCAGATAAATCGAGATATTACCCTCAAGTTGGTCGGGGTTCACTATTCGGCGTATCGCCACTCCGTGGACTATTCCACACATCGGTAGTTTGTGGCCCGTATATCTCTACAATTATAGACTCCTTGCAGCAAGAGAGGTGGTCGGGAACCGGATTAAACCACCACGATTGTCAGGATCGCGTGTGTTGGGTTCGTTGAACTCACTCATTGGTTGATATGGTTTTGATGATAACAAATATTGTGTGTATTCTGTGTAAAAGCACATGAGAGTGGTGACGGCTTTTGAGCTTGTAATGGTTTAATGCTATATTGAATGCGTGGATGATCACATCAAATGTGCTTGATTTCACTTCCATTTAGTTGATAATCATTCATGTTTGTTGAAAAATGAGTTGACGTTAAAATCAATATAGTCAAGCCTTGAGTGAGCTTTCATAGTTGAGATTGATTTTTCATATTGCTAGTCATGCATATAAGTTCATGGATAGTTATGAGTAGAAGCTCTATGCATATTTTGGTGTGTTCAGTTAAGAAGCTTTTATAGAGTCACTCATAATCCATGATTTTGATATCCATGTAGATCTCAGGTTCTACCTTGTCTTTTACAAGAGATAGATGGTTGGAAGACACCCAAATATCACTTGGATGCATGGTAATATCTATTTATGTGAATCATGATGGAAAGAGATTGATACGTGGTTTTATATTGATTAAACTCCAACGGATACTTTGTTTTTGTGTTTAGACATTTAACCTCTTCCTAGTCCCTTGTGCTATCTATGTTGCATATATTCATTTGGTACCTTCATGTATATTCTTCACAGGGTTTTTATGCAAGCTACAAGGTTTGAATTCCTCATGCAAACCTTGGCATAAATGTGTTGAATGATATTCTCATGAAGTATGAAACTTGGGTGAATGATGCTATCTTGTTGCATAAATTGCATTGATATATGAACTTGATTTCTTGATGTGCTAATATGGTCGAGATGGTAAATAGATTTTGAGGCCCATACATGTTGTTTAATTGCATAGCTATGATCTTGATCTTAAGTTGTGCATAAACAAGTTTTCAAGTGTTCTCATGTACCTTGTACTTGTGTCTGTTCATAATGCAAGTTGACTTGGTTGGCTAGGAAGTCGACTTGGACTTATGTATGCTTGGTTTTCCCATGTTCTTGTGTTTGGCTTCATGATGCTCATTCAAATTGCATATATGCATGGCTATATGGTTTCATGGTTTATCTGCATAAGTTTGTGGTCACATTTTGTTCATATTGTAGAAAGTGCATTGCCATATGATCTTGATCCCATGTTGTGGTTGATTAAGTTAACAAAGTGCTTTCATGCACCTTTTTCATGTGTTTTTCATGATAAAACTTCATGCATCTTCCACTTGGTCTATTGAGCTTGATATCTAACTTTTTTCTCATGGTTTTGTGTTTTCTGCAGGTTTAGGTCGACCTAAATTAACAGATCTGCCTGAAAAAAAAGGTGTTGCAGAGTTAGGTCGACCGACCAGAAAGTTTAGGTCGACCGAACTTGGCAGTGATGGCCACTCTGAAAAGTTTCAGAGTTAGGTCGGCCGACCCAACTTCCGGTCGACCGATTGCAGCGAAAACCCAAATACATGAATCCGAAAACCCACTAAACACAATCCATTTGTGCTCTAACCTTTACCCTTTTACCCCTAGGTTCTTAGGAGTCATATTAGGGTCTTTTTGGATGATTCTAGAAGGGTTATAATGGACTTTTGATGTCTCCTATATATGCATATGTGTGACCTACGAATTTGACAAGAACTCCATATTTTGAGCTCATAGTTTCTTATCTTGCAGGAGAAGGAAGAAAAGGGAAAAAGGAGAGGGAGATTTCATCTCCTCCAGGCATCTCTGGGGTTCGTGGAAGAAGAAGAAAAGAAGTGGATCGACGAGAGAAACAAGAGGACGCAAGAATCGCCATCATCCGACTTCCTTCCGATCAGTGCTTGAAAGAACATCATCAACCGGGTTTTGGAAACCAAGGGGGATCCTTCCGATATCTTTTCTATGTTGTTCTTGATGTGCTGTATGATCTATATCTTGGGTTAAGCATGCTTTGAATGTTTATGTTTATTTTCCGAACTAGAAAATACATTCTGTGCGTGTGACCGTCTGCGTACGGTTGTGGATTCATTGTGCTGCGGTTGTTGCAGCGTGTGTGTGTGTGTTTTGATCCGTGGTCGGATAGTGTGGGAGACTCTGTCTCCGTGTGTGTGTGTGTGTTGGGGCGTGTCCCCGTGTGTGTTTGGAGTGTCACCTCCGTGTTGGGGATTTATCACCGAGTGAAGCCTTACCGGTTTGGTAAGGGGTGGACGTAGGGAGCCCGTCGTGCTCCCGAACCACCATAAAAATCGCTGTGCACTGTGGCTTGGTTTGTGCGTTTGTGTAGTTTGCATGTTATATCCGTGTGTGTGATCGTGTGAGATCGGAGAGATTGAGAGTATTTAGTTACCTTGTTTAGTTAATTCTTCAATCTCGTTAAAAGTTGTCAATTCCGCTGCGTAGTGTTTTAATTTGCCATCTAGTGTGAGGGACAATTCAACCCCCCTTCTTGTCTGCTCGCCTACCCCGGGACCAACAAGTGGTATCAGAGTGGGTCTCTGATTTTTAATTCAACCTCACAGTTGAAGAGTAAAGATCTTTGACGATGGCTAACATGAAGTCACTTCCTGTTTTTGATAGTTATGATTATAAATCATGGGTTGAAATATTCTGTGATTACATGATTAGTTTTGATTCGAAGTTTATGAGGTTAATCACCCATGGTCCTCACATTCTACCTGGAAATAAATTAGAATGGACCGATGAGCATAAGAAAAAGAACATTGAAAATATCATTGTTTTGAAAGTTCTTAAGGCTGCAGTAAGCACTAACAAATTTTCATTTGTTTCAAACTACAGGTCTGCAAAAGAAATCTGGGATGGATTAATCGAAGCTCAAAAGGAAAAGGAAAGCTCAAAGAAGGACAGCGCGTGCTTGATGGCTGACAAGCATGACACATCAAGCAAAGGAATCTCAAAGGTAAATTCTGATTCTGATAATGAACATGAATTTAATTATGAAGAATTGATGAATGCTTATGAAGAGCTGGTTGAAAACTATAAGAAGGTTAAATCTGAAAATAGAAAACTTAAAAAGAAACCTGAACATGCTTTTCATGATAATGCCTCCTGTGCTAAATATTCTGAACTTGAAAGTCTGAATGAATCTTTCATATCTGAAGTTGATATGCTTAAAGAAACCCTTTCATGTTTGGAAAATGAAAAAGAAGAACTTAAAAAGGAAAACAATGCTCTGTTGATTCAGACTTCCTTGCTTGAAGGTAGATTGAAAAATCTTGAAAATTTTGAAAAAGGGAAATCTATTATTATTGATGAATGTGAAAAATTACATGTGCTAGAATAAGAACTTAAAAGCTATAAAACTGCAAATAGAGTATTGAATGAATATGTTGTTTGCAGTGAACAAGAGATAGCTAACTATGAATTGCACATTGCATCCCTTGAAAAAGAAATTATTGATTTGAATACTTCATTGTCAACTTTTGTCAAAAAAAAAGAAAATCTTGATAAACTTTTGGGAACCAAAGTGAACTATCAAAAGGAAGGCCTTGGCTACAATCCGGTGAACAAAAAGAGTTTTGAAAACAAACTGTATACATCTTTTGTCTCGGGTTCGAATGTAACTAGTTCATCAAACGTTCACTCGGTTCAGCATGTTAAAAAGAAAACCCAGAAATATGATGTTAAATAGAAATTGAACCAAGATTCGAAGTTGAAAAATAATTCTGCTTATACAAAAGTTCATGCTAGGAAGCACAATGTTAAACACCATATTGCCAACAAAAATGTCTCATGTTTTTATTGTGGTAAACGTGACCATGTGATGAATGATTGCTTTGTTATGAAAAAGGATGACTCAAAAATATGCAAAAATGACCTTGTTTCAAAAAGAAAAAAAAGTGTGTCATGTTTCTATTGTGGTAAGTATGGTCATGTTTTCAGTGATTGTTATGTGTTGAAGAATGATAAATTGAAAGCATGTGATAGAAAAAATGATTTCAAAAATTCAAGGAAGTTTTCAAAAAGGAGAAATGGATTTAAAAATTCCTATGTTCATGCAAATCGACCATATAATAGAGTTCCCCCATTGCATTGTTATTATTGTGGAAAATATGGTCACTTGATGAAATCTTACTTTCAAAAGGAAAATGACAGCTATCATGCTATGAAAAAGAAAATTTTCAATGTTGAAAGTAAAAACACTTTTGTTGAATCACAGAAATTCAATGCTTATGCATACAAGAAAACTGTGAGATTTTTTTGTTGTTGTTATTACTGTGGTGAGTTAGGGCATACTATATATGACTGTTCATTGATGAAATCTGATGATTTGAATGCCTTAAAGAAATTGAATGCTCATGTTAACCATCAGGGACCCAAGAAGGTTTGGGTACCCAAAACTGTCAAATGAGAACTTTGTTGCAGGGATGCCTTGAGGCCAAGTGGAAGGCTTGGAAAATAATGGTTGCTCAAGGCACAGGTTTTGAAAATAAATTTCTGAATTGTCTTTGAAAATCTGAAATTTGCTTTATTTGAATTTCCATCCATGAAAATCAAGAAAAATATGTTTTTCTTATGAGTTTGCATTGCACCTTTCTGATCATCATTTGCATGACTTCATGGTATGTTAAATGGTGATTTGAGGAAGGACAGGTCATTCCTGTCCGAAATCTATCACCATGCACGAGAATGTGCCTCCGCTTGATGCCATGAGTCATTTGGTCATATAAGTCATAGGATGCATGATTTTCTGTTAAAATATCATTTGTGTAGTTCATGCACCTAGAAAGGGAGAGTTCTTGAATGAATGATTTTGAATTGTGAATCTAACCCATCTTTGTGGAAATACATCTCATGCCAATTGCTATATCTGAATGGATCATGATATTGTTATGTGATTTTTGGATCAACCATTGTGCCTAACAACTTGATAGAAAATCTCTGAAATCTCTGCAGTAACTTATGGCACTTGATGATGTTGTTCTTATGACAAGTGTTGCTTCTACATACCTGAACTGATTGTTCCTCCATTCTGCTGTGATGAAAATGTCCAAATCTATTTTTGAACAATTCTTGATTAGAACTGTATGTTTGATAGCACATTTGAACTTAACTGCATATCTGGTATATCAAATGGTGTTTGTGGAAGATTAGATTATGTCCAGTCGGAAACTCTCACTATGTGTGAGTTGGGTCTTCGGACCTTTCACCTCCGCTTCGTACCAGAACTTGAAAATTTTTGAATGGCTTGTGAATGGTTTATGAAGCTTCTGAAATACTATTAAAAATCTATTTTTGAACAATTTCTGAAAACAATTGGGTTGGATTACTCATTTCTGATCATTTCTACACCCTTGTTTATAAATGACATGGGATGGAAAATGCTTGTTGTTCATCATTTGAATGTGAATGCTTTCTTGTGTAATCTGTCAAAATGTTCTGAAAATCAAACTTTTGCTTCTTGCTTTTGCATCATGCATTGCATTCTCATGTTTTTATAGGTTGCATGCATTAGAGTTCAATGCATTATGTGCACTTAGATCACTCAATTAAAAAATTGAAAACTTGCATCTTGCACCATGATATGTCTTGCACTTTGCAATACATTTAGGACATTCAAGTGAAAATCTGAAATTTTGCATCCATATTGAATTTTGCATTGCATATTGCATATTTCCTCATTGTGTGCTTGCATGTAAATATATGTTATTTACCCCCATCCTTTGAAATTTCTAAGACCTCATACTTCTTGCTAAATAATGTTGCAATTGAGTCATCACTGTAGTGTTTCATGTCACACACTCAGGAGGAGTAAATATTTGATAAGTACATTTATTTAGGGGGGGCTGCATTGGTATATGTTCTTGAAATTTTCGATATACATGCTGAATCAAATTCATACACTTCATACACAAAATGTGAAAATGAGTGTTTAATTTAAGGATGTAGGAATTTCTTTTCAACACTCTAGAGATTTTAAACTTGTTGCATGAATGTTAAAGAGGCAGTTGAGAAAAAAGCTGCCTGCCTATTTTTGTAGAAAGAATCTGAAAAGAATGGCAGAGCAATGCTCAGTCTCACTGAGTAAACTGGATACACGTCACCTGAGACGTGATGTGGTTCATTTCTGAAATGTGTTGTATTGTAGTATCTCTGTTCAAAATGAGGTGAAATGGTTCAATATTCTGAATAACCGGAGATTCTGGCATGAGCTCCATGCGTCTACTCGCATAAAAAGGAATATTTGAACTTGATCACTCTTGAAAAATTCTGATTGTCATTGTGAAAATTTTTGAATTGAAAAATTCAGAAGATCTCACTGTGGCAGAGCGTAACCTCCAATACGTTGTTTTCTTAAATTGAAGTGCAGTCTGTATAATCTCTCATTGTGTTGATCTGAAAATCTGAATATCCATATTGCAACAATCTATATTCATGTTATTCACTTACACATATGGAAATTTGATTTAATATGTATTCAGAAAATTTATTGATTGCATTGACTTTTGCATGACTCTTCTATGTGATTGCACATTCTCCTAGGTGTTGTACATGAATATTCTGGTTGTATTGACTCTCATGCACCTTTCTTATACCTATTCCCTCGTTAAATAAGTAAGGGGGAGCTATGTTGCATGTATATATACATATATGCTTGGTTGCATTGTGTACATCTCATATGTCATCATTTGTTTGCATTTTGCTTCGTGCATTTCAAAAGAAAATTTAAAAATATGAAAAACAATGAAAATCCAAAATTTGAATGGACTTCAAATGTTTTAGACATTGAATGGCATCAGATTTGTTAACATATGATGTATTGGAATCATATTGATTTGTTGGTATCAAGTCTACTCATCTTCCCATCTCGATAATCAACAATTGGTTTCTCAAAGGATCAACATGTTTCGATCATGAATCTGTATTAATGAAATGTAAACTTCAATGCTTTCGTCCCCTCTTTTTGACAATGTCAAAGGGGGAGAAAGATTTGATTGTCACAATATTTTGTCATCATCAAAAAGGGGGAGATTGTTAGGTTCGTTGAACTCCTTCATTGGTTGATATGGTTTTGATGATAACAAGTATTGTGTGTATTCTGTGTAAAAGCACATGAGAGTGGTGATGACTTTTGAGCTTGTAATGGTTTAATGCTATATTGAATGCGTGGATGATCATATCATATGTGCTTGATTTAACTTCCATTTAGTTGATAATCATTCATGTTTGTGGAAAAATGAGTTCGTGTTAAAATCAATATAGTCAAGCCTTGAGTGAGCTATCATAGTTGAGATTGATTTTTCATATTGCTAGTCATGCATATAAGCTCATGGATGGTTATGAGTGGAAGCTCTATGCATATTTTGGTGTGTTCAGTTAAGAAGCTTTTATAGAGTCACTCATAATCCATGATTTTGATATCCATGTAGATCTCATGTTCTACCTTGTCTTTTACAAGAGAGAGATGGTTGGAAGACACCCAAATATCACTTAGATGCATGGTAATATCTATTTATGTGAATCATGATGGAAAGAGGTTGATATGTGGTTTTATATTGATTAAACTGCAAGGGATATTTGTTTTTGTGTTTAGACATTTAACCTCTTCCTAGTCCCTTGTGCTATCCATGTTGCATATATTCATTTGGTACCTTCATGTATATTCTTCACAAGGTTTTTATGCAAGCTACAAGGTTTGAATTCCTCATGCAAACCTTGGCATAAATGTGTTGAATGATATTCTCATGAAGTATGAAATTTGGGTGAATGATGCTATCTTGTTGCATAAATTGCATTGATATATGAACTTGATTTCTTCATGTTCTAATATGGTCGAGATGATAAATGGATTTTGAGACCCATACATGTTGTTTAATTGCATAGCTATGATCTTGATCTTATGTTGTGCATAAACAAGTTTTCAAGTGTTCCATGTACCTTGTACTTGTGTCTGTTCATAATGCAAGTCGACTTGGTTGGCTAGGAAGTCGACTTGGGCTTATGTGTGCTTGGTTTTCCCATGTTCTTGTGCTTGGCTTCATGATGCTCATTCAAATTGCATATATGTATGGCTATATGGTTTCATGGTTTATCTGCATAAGTTTTTGGTCACATTTTGTTCATATTGCAGAAAGTGCATTGCCATATGATCTTGATCCCATGTTGTGATTGATTAAGTTAACAAAGTGCTTTCGTGCACCTTTTTCATGTGTTTTTCATGATAAAACTTCATGCATCTTCCACTTGGTCTATTGAGCTTGATATCTAACTTTTTTCTCATGGTTTTGTGTTTTCTACAGGTTTAGGTCGACCTACAGGATGGTTTAGGTCGACCTAAATTAACAGATCTGCTTGAAAAAAAAGGTGCTGAAGAGTTAGGTCGACCGACCAGAAAGTTTAGGTCGACCGAACTTGGCAGTGATGGCCACTCTGAAAAGTTTCGAGTTAGGTCGACCGGCCCAACTTCCGGTCGACCGACTGCAGCGAAAACCCAAATACATGAATCCGAAAACCCACTAAACCCAATCCATTTGTGCTCTAACCTTTACCCTTTTGCCCCTAGGTTCTTAGGAGTCATATTAGGGTCTTTTTGGATGATTCTAGAAGGGT
Organism: Amorphophallus konjac; assembly: GCA_022559845.1. Lineage (NCBI taxonomy): Eukaryota > Viridiplantae > Streptophyta > Magnoliopsida > Alismatales > Araceae > Amorphophallus > Amorphophallus konjac. Next base: position 57,933 of record JAHNEJ010003487.1, read on the forward strand.
TATAATGGACTTTTGATGTCTCCTATATATGCATATGTGTGACCTACGAATTTGACAAGAACTCCATATTTTGAGCTCATAGTTTCTTATCTTGCAGGAGAAGGAAGAAAAGGGAAAAAGGAGAGGGAGATTTCATCTCCTCCAAGTGGTTTCTGGAGTTCGAGGAAGAAGGAAAAGAGCAACGGATCTAGGAGAGAAACGAGAGGACGTCGAAATCGTCATCGTCCGACTGGAGCTTCGAGCAACTCTATCCATTCGTCTTGGAAACAAGGGGGAAAATACTTCACATTCTATTTCTGCTTATTTGTGATGGTTATCATGTGTTGTATTGTGGTTTAAGCATGATTTGGATATTCGTGTTTATTTTCCGAACCTGAAAATACATTGTGTGTGTGTGTGACCGTCTGCGTACGGTTGTGGATTCATTGTGCTGCGGTTGTTGCAGCGTGTGTGTGTGCATTTTGATCCGTGGTCGGATCGTGTGGGAGACCCTGTCTCCATGTGTGTGTGTGTGTTGGGGCGTGTCTCCGTGTGTGTTTGGAGTGTCGCCTCCGTGTTAGGGATTTATCCCCGAGTGAAGCCTTACCGGTTTGGTAAGGGGTGGACGTAGAGAGCCCGGCGTGGTCTCGAACCACCTTAAAAATCGTTGTGCACTGTGGCTTGGTTTGTGCGTTTGTGTAGTTTGCATGTTATATCCGTGTGTGTGATCGTGTGAGATCGGAGAGATTGAGAGTATTTAGTTACCTTGTTAGTTAATTCTTCAATCTCGTTAAAAGTTGTCAATTCCGCTGCGTAGTGTTTTAATTTGCCATCTAGTGTGGGAGACAATTCAACCCCCCTTCTTGTCCGCTCGCCTACCCCGGGACCAATAAGTGGTATCAGAGTAGATCTCTGATTTTTTATTCAACCTCACAGTTGAAGAGTAAAGATCTTTGGCGATGGCTAACATGAAGTCACTTCCTATTTTTGATAGTTATGATTATAAATCATGGGTTGAAAATTTCTGTGATTACATGACTAGTTTTGATTCAAAGTTTATGAGGTTAACCACCCATGGTCCTCACATTCTACCTGGAAATAAATTAGAATGGACCGATGAGCATAAGAAAAAGAACATTGAAAATATCTTTGTTTTGAACCTGTTAATATAGAGGATTTCACATGATCGGCTACCCACGTAATAGGATTGCCCCCTTCCCTCAAGGCCTCTTTGAAATTGGAGTGGGGGCAATGTATTCGACCCCCTGGGGGTGAATACGCTGCCCCACCCCGGTTACCACCGTGCCTTTGTGAGGAGGGCTCAAATGGGGTCCACTTTCTCTCTCATCGATTTACTATTCTCTCTTATCCTATTCCTACATCAAAGAGGCCCTCATGGGATAGCCACCTTATGCTGCTTATGTGGGGAGGTGGAGGAAAACCTTAACCACCTATTCACATGATGCTCTTTTGCTAAAAAGATATGGACTAATAGGGTGTTTGGTTACCTTTTTTTTCTCTCTTTTTTCTCTTAAACTTAAAAATAGGAACATAGAACCCACCAACCACGTTTGGTAGTTACTTCCCTAATTTTTAGGGAAGAATCCCACTCTATTGAAATCTCTTCCCAAATAAAAACAACCCGATAGCATTTTTTTTAAGGACGCTCATCGCGACTTCCTCGCATCCCTCGCGCACCGCGTCGTCCTGCATCCTTCTCACCTTGTCCGACGGCGTCGTCTGCGACATCTCCCTCATCTCTTCTAGCGGTGTCTTCGTCACCTCTGACGACGGCGTCTCCCTCACCCGGCGGCATTGTCCTCCCGGCATCTCCCTCACCACTGCGGGCGTCGTTCAAAACCCACAAGGTATGCAACTCGCAGCCCCCACGGTCCCCTGCACCCCTCCCCTCTCCGACGTCATTTCTTGACCGGCCACTTCCCCTGCACCCCTCCCCCTCTCCGGCGTCGTTTTCCCCGCCGGCCACTTCCCCTACACCCCTCCCCCTCTCCGGCGTCGTTTTCCCAACCGGCCACTTCCCCTGCACCCCTCTTCCGGCCGACCGCGGCCGCTGGTGCCCACACCTCTTCCGGCCAACGTCCCACCTTCACTCTCCCTCCCCTCTTCCGGCCGGCGTCTCCACTGCCCCTCTCCTCTTCCGGCGGCGGCCATGTCCCCCTGCACCCCTCGTCCCCCCTGCAACCCTCCCCCTCTCCTCTTCCGGCCGGCATCTCCTCTCCCTCTCCTCTTCCGGCGGCGGCCCTGCACCGCTCTCCCTCTCATCTTCAGGCCGGCGTCTCCACTGCACCTCTCCCTCTCCTCTTCCGACGACGTCCCTGCACCGCTCTCCCTCTCCTCTTCCGGCAGGCGTCTCCACTGCCCCTCTCCTCTTCCGTCGGCGGCCCTACACCATGCTCCCTCTCATCTTCCGGCCGGCGTCTCCACTGCCCCTCTCTCTATCCTCTTCCGACTCTCCCTCTCCTCTTCCGGTGGCGGCAATGATGCCCCTGCACGCCTCTCCCTCCCCTCTTCCGGCGGCAGCCGTGCCCCCCTGCACCCCTCTCGTCATGTCTTTTGTTCCCCTCTCGACCGTGCCCCCCTGATCCCACTGTACAGATGTGGCCCCGTCCTTGTTATCCTCATTATTTTCATATGCATATATGAGAACAACTTTGTTATCTAAATTATTTTGTTATCTGGATTGAGTTTGTTTTATGTGGAGAACAGAGACATATGAATTATTCAGGCTTGGTGACATTCATGAAGACTTTTAGTTGCTGTCTCTTTGATAATAAAGTTACAATCTTTGTTTGTTTTATGATCGTGAATGGTGGATTAGATTCTCTGAACGAGTGAACAAATCCATATAAGTTTCTATAATGTAAGAAAAAAAATGAATCATACAAGTTCACGAATGATAGAGATTGTTATCTGATTTTTATGACCATAAAAAAAGTTCATGAAAAGAGTCAACTAGTTATATATTTTGTTGAATTATTATTTTATTATTTTATATTTTAACACATGACAGATATTGTGTCTGAAACACAAGTATCTTCGGCAAATGCTCCTAATGAAAGGTTGAGGTGGGATGAAACTCGATTAGCTTATCTAACTAAAATATTAGTAGAACGTCATCGAGCTGGAAAAAGGACATCAATTAGTTGGAAGCCTGAAACATGGTAAGTAATGCGATCAGAATTTAACAATAGGTTTGGACTGAATGTTACTACAAAATAATTGAAAGCTCGAGTCCAGGTGATGAAGAATGATTATGTTGTAATAAAGAATATACTCAATGCAAGTGGATTTGGTTTCAACCCGGTATTGAATACATTTGTTGCAACTGAAGAAGTATGAGATGCTTATATTCAGGTAATAAATTAATTCTATAAAAATATTTTATTTTATGTATAAGTTGAGAGAGAGATTTAATAATTATTTTGGTATATTTCATAAACATCCTGAAACAAGGGTATGGAGACGAGTCACTATACCACTATATAATGAGTGGTATGAAATATTTGAGAGTATTATTTCTCTTCCTTTTATTTATTAAATATAAATATTAAAATTTTATTTTACATATATATAATTTTTTAATTATAGATACTAAAGCAGATGGAAGTAGACAACAAAATACACTTCCACGTATAGAAACATCTAAAGCTGTCGATCCATACATGACACCTCCTCATGAAATACGTGTTGATTTGATAAAAGATGAAGATAGTTCAGCATCAACTCCTGCTTTTAAGCTTGTGAGAAGTACTAAAAAACGTAGTCTGGGTAAAGAATTTGTTGTCTCAACTGAAAAGTCTTAAAGAAGAAGGTCGAAAGACTCAACATCTTTAACTGCAGCAATGGTGGAGGCAACTCAAGAGTTCAGAAAATCATCAATACTTTCTTCCTATGAAATGATTCAGGAATGTGTGGAATTAATCATGGCAATGAATCTCACTATTTCCGAGAAAGGTAGAGCAGCTGATTTGATTAGGAGAGACAATACTTATCTTGTATTCTTGAAATTTGATGATGCAACTCGTTTAGAATGGTTGAAGTTGCATCTTGAGGATAATTGATCGAATTTGTGTAGGAAATATAAGAAAACTTTATCTTCTTAATTTTTTTATGCATTATCGCATGTTTTGTTTATTATAGATTATTGTCTTTGAATACAATATGTTCTCATTTTGTAAGAGTTGATTGATTGTATGCGTTATTATTCTAAGATGTGATGAATGTGATATTAGCATTCTTTAAATTTGGTTCTCTAATTACAGGTAGATGGACATAGTTGAAAAATCTGATGATGTTAGTGAGGAAGAGGAAAGATTTATAACACGTCGCCGTCAATTTTTTCTTACTATATTGACATTAGTGAAGATTGCTTATGATCAGCAAAAGGGTAATTCGAGGAAGCGTATAAGAACATCAATTCTTACTGGCAGAGCATGCATGCAAGAGTTATTGGAAAGGGCTGAAATTCAATTCCGTGAAACATGTCGTATGAATAAATATATCTTTTCTTTATTGTGAAATGAGATAAAAGATTTACATCAGTTAAAAGAGAGTACCAGAGTTGACACAGAGAAGATAGTAATAATGTGTATTTACATTTTGGCAAAAGGTGCAAGTAACCGATCTGCTCAAGATAGATTTCAACATTCAGGTGAAACAATAAGTCGTCGATTTAATGAAGTAATTGATGCTCTCGTCAGTTTAGCACCAAAGTACATTTCTCTCCCTCCAGCAAAAACTCCGGAATACATCCATGATAGACAACATTTTCGATTTTTTAAGGTAATGCTTCTAGTGATTAATGTTAATTTAAGCATTGTTCATAGTAATTTGTAATTATATTATTATAGGATTGTATTGGAGCTATAGATGGAACGCATATATTAGCTGAGATTCCAGCCGATGATAGATTACGTTATCGCAATCGAAAGGGACAAACATCTCAAAATGTTATGGTCGTATGCTCACTTGATATGCGTTTTCTTTTTGTTAATGCTGGGTATGAAGGTTCTGCTGCTGACGCTACTATTTTAGAAGGTGTTATAACATCAAGATTTTATGTCCCAGAAGGTAAATATTCTCTTAAATTATATTTATTTATATAGGCAGTGACATTTATTTTCATGAATAGGTAAATATTATCTCGTTGATGCGGGTTATGCAAATACACCACAATTTATAGCGCCATATCGAGAAGTAAGATATCATTTGAAGGAATTTGATCCAAATCACTCAACTCCACAGAACCCAAAAGAGCTTTTCAATTTGCGACATGCTTCACTACGAAATGTTATTGAACGCATATTTGGGGTGTTAAAAGAAAGATTTCGCATTTTTCGTCAACCGTTGGAATATCCTCTCGATGTACAAACGAAGATAATTATTGCTACATGTACCTTACATAATTTTATTTGTGATCATAAAAGAGGAAAAGATGACTTGGATGCAAATTGAAAGAGAACATGGTGCAGATATTGATAGAGAAGTAGAACGAAAACGTCAATAAAGAATCAGATTTGAATAACAACAGAGTTTAACAACACAAAATGCACAACGTCATCTTGGTAAACAACTTCGGAATAGAATTGCATTGGAAATGTGGGAGGACTATGTGAACAGGAGACACAAATCTTAATGATTGTAATTTTTTTAAACATCATGTTTGAAATATTATGCTAGAGTTATTTTTGCTTTTTATGAATGATAACAATCTCTATTGAATTGTTACTTTAATAATTTTTAAATTATGGAGAGTTGTCTGTCAAACAGGTCTACACAAATTTTAAAAATTATGACACTGCTGCCAAACAGGAAGTGTCAAATTTCATCAATTTTAATATTTAAGTCAAAAATTGACACAACATAATTTTTTAGATAGAAATAATTTAAAAAAAATGTTCTCAAACACCCTATAAGATTGGTGATAGGATTTATTACTCCTTGGGCTAATGTGAGAGTGTAGCCACCTCCTCAAATGGCACAAGAGGTGGGACCTAAAGGGGGATAAAATCATCTGGCGGCCCATCCTTCGTGCTATTTTATGGACACTGTGGGGCGAAAGAAATAGCAAAATTTTCAAAGGCGAAGTAAGAGTGAAGGATAAGATTGTCTCTTTTGTTTGTGACAGAGTGTGTGAATGGGATAAGCATCTACTTAAAGTGGAGTCTCGTAACTCCTCACTTTTCATTTTGTTGTGGGGATAACTAAGGACATACCATCTTGGGGTGGAGCTTTTGTATAGGGATTTTTGGAGAGCTAGCTGACTATACTTGTACACCCCACTTTCTTTTTACAATTAATACAGATGTGGTACTATCCACTTCTTCAAAAAACAAAAAAACATCCCTTGATCATTCTTTAAGTCAAAATCTTCAATCTTTTTGTAATAGCTCCTGTATAATATGTGATGCAGCTCCAAAAGTCTGTCTACTCCAGTTCTTCATCTTTACCCCCATTTAAGCTTCTTAATCGATGAAAGACATGCATGTGCATCACTTGGTGCTTCCATCCATCATCCGTGCACCAAATCCTTGAACTCCCCATGCCTAAACCAAGCTTTCTCATATCTGAACAACCTGCTCTGTTTCTTGCCCTTCCTTGTGCATAGCATAATTGGGATATGATCAGACATAATCCTCGGTGGACCTTAAGCTATAGCACTGCTAAATTTCTGTTACCAATCTGCATTGATACACACTTTGACATAGCTTGCCTGTCACCTGGTCCTACCCATGTGTAAAATAAAGAGTTTGTCTGTACTGCAATCATGTCTGCTATTTGAATCCATGTTTCAAATGACTCCATCTCAGCTATCCATTTGTGCTGGCTTGACTTCTCTCCTGGTACCTAACTGCATTGAAATCACCTGCCACGCACCAAGGGTCCTTGTTTTCATTGTACATGCACTGAAGCTCTTGAAAGAAGCTCCCTTTGAATTAAGCTTGGACTGGTCCATAGACACCAGTGAAAACCCAAAGCAATCCTTCCCTCCTCATTCTGAATTTCACAGATATGCTGAATGGTTTTACTGTTTCTCCATAGTCCTCCAGTAAGTCCAGGTACAATAGTACCAAAATCCCTCCTCTAGCCCTTCAGCTGGCTTAAGACAATATCCTTGAAGCTTAGAATCTCCTAGCTTTATCATTCTATCAGTATCAATTCTTTCCATCTTGCTTCCTGAATACATAGTACATCAATTTTAATATTACATCAATTTTCAGCCTGTGCACCGTTGAGCAGATTTCTCTAGCTTTGTGATCCCCATTAAGGCCTCTTATATTCCATGTTAGAATATTCATTGACCTACTTTTTCCCCCTACATCCTTTATCTTTCTTCAGTCTTAGCCCCTTTGTCATCTCATTTGTCTATAAGAATAAGAGCTCCCTCCTTCCAACTATTGCACCCCCACCTGATCCCTTTCTTTTGAGACTTAACCATAGATTCAAATCCCTTCTAATCGTCTTGAGATCTTTTCTTACATAGTCTTCCTTACCTTCAAAGGATGTTCCCATCACATACCCCAACTGTTTGAACAAATCATGAGACCACTGATCCTCAGTTGCTGGACTTACCGTCGCCAAACGATTCACACATACCAATTCTTCTTGAACACCTGGCTTCCTATTATTATCATTCCACATCACCATTTCACCACTGTTCCCTTCAGCTTTGCCTTTGATTTTAAAGCTGCCTGAGCATGGACTCCGCACCTCTTGTTGCCTCACGGATAAAATGAAGTCTTGTCTTCTTCTTTTTTGTTAAACTAAACTTCGTCGTCACCGCCATTACCATCAGTATCGATGCAGTTTCAGTTACCACTATCATCAACACTGTCTTCCCTAAAGCCCTCATTGCTACTGATATTACTGCAGTTACTCTTGCCAATTCCACTGCCCAAATCATTATCTCTATTCTTGAAGTTTGTTTGCCCTTCCTTCGTCGTAATCAAAAAGGCCGGTCTCCAAATCACAATGCACTCAAACTCTATCAAGCAATGTAAGGAAACCCGCCATCTTTTCTTTCTTTTATCGAAGATAACAATGCAGCAATATCGTTAGAAACATTTCATATCATTATCCTTGTAGATATGTAGGAGTTTCAAGGCCGCACGAACTCAAGCAATCGAGAAGAGAAAAAAAGGAAATCCAATTTCCTAGACGCAGCATTTCATTTCTCGAAGTTGTTCTGAAGAGATCTTATCCCCTTGAACCATTTTTTTCCTCTAGTCCTTCTTCTTTTCTCATTCTTGTTGTACTTTTCCTTCTCATGGTTCGGTGCCCTAGCAGTCTCTTCTCATGACTCGGTGTCCTAGCAGCTATTAGTTCGCAAAACAACCATCTTCTCAAAGTGCGATCTCAGTACCAAATCTACAACAATTCCCGACTGCAATTGTGCCCACCCTAACCTCAAAAAAGAAAAAACCCCTTGATTTCGGGATCTAAGAACATTGGATGATACCTTTTTGGCGCGGGCGACGAATCCTTCGAGAAACTGGATGATCGCGACGAGGAGGAAGATGGAGGAAGGAGGGAGGGAGGGGAATCTACCATCATTTAGGGTTTCCTCGCCCATCTCTTCGCTTTGGGGAAGATGACGAGATCCTCGACTCTCCGAGCTCTGGAGATTTTTGCAGGGGTCGAAGAATAGGGTGGAGACCGGCGTCGCCAAAAATGGGAGACGACTAACCTTCTTGGCCTCCGTCTGGCATTTAGCCCCTCTTCGATAGAGAGAGAGTTAAAACGAAAGATAACTATAGTGAGTGACTCTGTCCCTTCACTTAATTCTATTTACTCTGATAGATAATAAACTATCTTTCTAGGTAAAAAAAATTAAATCTTCTTTAATTTCATTTATTTTACTCGTATCGAAGATAAAAAAATGGGTTAACTCTAAGATCGTTTTAAATGCCCCTCTAATTCTAATCATATTATAATTTTATTTTAATAAATAATACTCCAAATAAATGTTATAATAGATATCAAATAATAATATTAATAATTATTTTTAATAAAATAGTTATTATTTTGATTATTTTAATAAATAAATGAGAGAAAGACAATGTAGAGGGAGAAAGAGAGACAACATACTGAAAGATAAATATATATTTAATAATAATAAATAATAATCGTTATTTTAATTATTTTAATAACATACTTATTATTTTAAATATTTTAATAAATAAATGCGAGTGAGAGAAAGAAAATAGATTAATAATAATAATAATAAATATTATTTTAATTATTTTAATAACATAATTATTATTTAATATTTTAATAAATAAATACGAGTGAGAGCGAGAATGTAGAGAGAGTGAAAGTAGGGAGATAAAGATAAATAAATATCAAATTATAATAATAATAAATATTTTTAATAAAATAATTATTATTTTATTTATTTTAATAAATGAATGAGAGTAAGAGATAAAATATAAAGAAGGAGAGAGCACGTAGAGAGAAAGAAAGTGAGAGAGAGAATGTAGATAGGGAAATGGTAAAAAAGTAATATGACTAAATGGGTTATATTATTTCATATATTTAGGTGGGTCAAATTATGCGAGTTAGACGAGGGATATCTTTCGTTCTAACTTGATTATCTATATTCCTCTATCAAAGGAAAAAAAAAGATAGAACGTGAGTTATCCCCGAAATAAGTGGGGGATAACTCCTTATCAAAGAGGGGCTTAAGATATACTCAGATAGTTTGCACCTGTTTCCTTTTTTCGTAGGTAATAAAATTAACGACGGGAAATCTCTCGGGGATAATAAATATCATATGTAAATTCTTTCGGGAGTCTAACTCAAAAATTTTATCACTAGATGAGGTTATTTACCATTGCAATCTTTTTTTAGTAAGTAATTTTATTTATTTATTGTAAACGGATAGGGGGAAACGGGTATTGAACATGGGACCTCCCCTTGCAAAGGGGGAGAGTGTCCACTCCGTCACTGATGAGAGATTATTCACCATTGAATTCACTCTGAGTCCACAAAAATAATGACGGATAAGTTAACGAGGATAGCAAATTTCGCACTTACATTTTTTGAGAATTAAATTAGAGTTAAATAAATCTTTATTAAAATATTAAATAAATTTAAGATAATTACAAATTTTTCCTCTTGTATCCTAGCAATTACGGGATTGTCATCGGTTAAAATTTCATGTTATAATGATAAATGACTCATTCTGTTGCAATACTTGAAACCATACTTTTGTCATCACTCTCCACCTCCGTCACCATTTCATTAAAATTTATTATTTAACACCAATTAATTTTTAATCAAATTTAAAAAAACCAAAATATCTATGATCTCTACCAAATTTTTCTCTCTATTCACAAATATGTCCCTTTATCTATCAGGTGATAATAACATTTTTATAAGGATATTTTTATTCAAATTTTTATTTGTATGAATCAAAATGAAAGATATTTACAACAAGTAACCTCATGGATAATTTTGCAGTAACGTTCATTCAAGATCTATAACAACAACTAAATAAAGACTATAATTCTATCATTGTTGAAATAAGGGGTTGTTGTTAAGATAAATTTTGAATTTTGGATAATTTTATAAAAAATGGACAACCCAACCCAAAATTTCCAATGGTCTTTAGAATTTGCTTACTTTCTATAGATATTTTATACTCCATGTTAAATAAAAGAATAAGATAGAAATGAAATTTAGATTTATATATAAGATAATTTTATACAAAATTTTATGTTAATAATGCAAGAAAATTATTTTCTTATCAACCTAGGTCTACAAGTTGAGTCAAATTTGATCAAATAAGATAGAGGAGTTACATGAAGTCTGCTTTTGTGGTCATTTACCTGGCCTGCTCATGCTCGCTTTAAATCAGTGTTATCAGAAATAGACCGATCTAAGAATCGATTCGATTAAGGTCAATCTGATCTAATGTTAAAAAAACGGACGAATCGGACGAACCGCGGTTCAACCGGTGAACCAGTCCGAATAGGTATGACCCAATTCACCCTTTAAATAAAAAAAATAAAAAAATAACTTAAAAATATTTAGATATTTAAAGTGATCTTTACGTGTGAACAAAATTATATTATTATTATTTATCATTTTATTTTTTATATATTTGAAGTTTGAAATTTAAATAACATAGATGTCAATTGTGAAGAGTAAAGATCAATAGAATATTATAAATTTTTAAGGTCAATTTATTTAACCATGTTATTATTATTTTTTTACTTGCATAGTTATATAATCATGCCTAATAATTATGCATATATGTTTTTTTTATCATTCTATCTTATTTCTTATTATCTTGGACTATAGAATTAGGTCGGATCATGCATCAATATTATGATGACGTCACGGTTCAAACCGTTTCGATTGAACGGTCCAACTGGTTCGAACCGAATCAGCTCATTGGTCGGTTCAAGCACCGGTTCGATTTTGATAACATTGTTTTAAGTTACATTTTAATTCATTTTTACATACAATTTAATAAGCTTTAAGTACATAATATTATGAATATTTTACATAAAAAACATGCATCTTCTTTTTAGTATCGCAAATATCTCTCGTATGTTAATAGAATTTATATGGTGTAGAGGTCAAAATATATCCTCTTTGTCTCGTACTACACCTTTAAAATTTATTTGATGGGGAAGAGCAACCAGAAACACATAGGAAACCCTGCAACCACTAGATGGAGCGTCACAAGGAGTCTTGGGTGTGATACCAAGGGACAACCCTCCGATGCTTAAATCGGAAATGAGCGAGAGAGCAAAGAGAAGACTAGAAAGAGAGAGAGAGAGTGTGTGTGTGTAATGAGATGGGATTTTCGAATTAGGAATCCATGGGTTTCAGAATATTCACACGGTCCCGAATCATATTTTGTATTTAAATCAAAATTTTGGTTATTGGGCTTTTGGATCCCCGAATGTGGTAAAACAATATGTTTTCGGGCTCCGGGGCGTTGCAAGCGAGTTTTGTGTTTTCCGAGGATCGCGAGAATCATTTTTTTTTATTTTCAATTTTTTTGAATTTTTAAAAACCTACAATATTTTATATTTAAACCACCCTTCACCCCCTCTCACCCTTATTATCTCATTCTCTCCCTCTCTCTTCTATCGTTCCTCTCATTCTCCCCATCCATTCTCTCGGTGGCCGACATAGGACATGGTGGACTAGGCGGCAAGTGACGTGGGCAACGAGCGGTCGAGGATAGGAGCGAGGAATGGAGGCGGTGGTGTGGCAAACTTTGTCCGGGACTTCGCGAGCTCAGCGGTGGTTTGAGTGGCATTTTCGTGAGGAATCGGCGTGCTCGGCGCAAAAAACCGTCGTGAGAGATAGGGGGCAAATCACTAACCCGCGCATTTCATTTTCCCGCAATTTATAGGCCGAGAGTGTGTTTTTTTCATGCCATGGTGAAATATCATATTTTTGGGGTGAGCGACGGATTCACCGATTTAGTGAGATTTTTGTAGTTTGAATGAGACCTCCCTATAGTTTAGAGGTCGGGGAAGAGTTTCCCCATATTTTTTCCATCACCTGAAGTGATTTGGGCGTGGTTTAGGACCCCTCGGAGAGAGTCACATTCGAGCGTCACCGGAATCGGTCGATCGATGGGGTAAATCGGTCCACCGATAGGCTGCTCGCCATGGAAGGGAACCAAGCTTGAATCAATTGACTGACCCAGGGAAATCGGTCGATCGATCTAGTGCTTGGTTGACCGACCCCTTGGGCCAGTCGACCGTTCTGTTTACGATTGGTCGACTAACCCAAAGGGTAGGTCGACCGATTTGAGGTCTAACAACCCTTTTTGGCCGTTGATCGGCCCGGTTGAAATCCTTCGGTCGACCTTTTGTCCCGTGGATGTCCCGGACACCCCGTGGGGACCGAGTCCGTGTTTTTGGGTGTCCGTGGGAGGCACGATACTTCGAATAGCATGCCCATGTGGTTTTGAGGGTCCGGGTGACCCCGTGTATTTTGAGATTCTTTGTTATGCTAGTTCGAGTTACCGCGCACCTAATTACGTGTAGAGGGTTGTTTCCGCACAATGTTAGTTTCCTCTGAAGGTGGTTTCCATGTGGGCTGTAAGTATGGCCAGAGACCGTGAGTTCTGTGACCCAGCCAGGGCTACTGGAGTTTCCTTGTTTCCCCCTAGAGAGGGGAGAACTCCCACTGTAGTAGGACGCCTTGTGAGTCCCCTTCGTTCATGATTTTGGTTTCCGGCTTAGGGTGATTAAATGGCATGGAGCCGTACGGTATAGCGGCCTTGGTATGAGTCGTGTGACTCAATGGCCTAGTGTTAGCCGGTCTACCTAGTTGCTCTGAGTTTCGGTGGCACTGAGCCACCCGGTGTTCTGAGATACTTACAAGGGGTGCGTGTGTGGCCGATAGTACTCCGGCGGTTTCATCTCTACTGAGAGTTCCCACGTTTAGTGACACCTCCCACTAGTTGTAGCTTGTTTGGGCACGCGGGTGCTGCACCCACCTGGGAGTGGTGGAGAGCTAGACTTAGAGAGACAATTTGAGGCTGGTTTCCATAGGGCCTCCTATTGTGACAGCTTGAGTCCGAGCCAGGAGGAAAACTAGCTAGAGGGCCTAACGTAGCGCAGTCAATCAGTGTGTGTACACGTGGTTGGGAGCTTTTGGATGTGTGCTAATGAACGCGACCCCGACTAGTCCTTATTCTGTGTTTACTTGTGTGGTGTCTCAGTTTCTGTCTAGTACGAGTAAGGTGACACTTGAGGCTGCGAACTAAGTCATCAGTGGACGCATCCAGCCTTGCTTCAAGTGGGCAGTTCTCCCATCATGTCCGAGGTGACTCTACCGACTCGAGATTCTAGTTTCCCGACAGTTAGGTCGTGGTTCTCTGGCTGACTTCTGTGTGCTTTTCTCGACAGAGTCGTCGTGGTTTCACCCGTAGGCAGAGTTGTGTTCACGATAGCGAGATCGTGACCTTAACCTAGACCGCGTAGTCTAGACTGTGACTTTCGTTGGTGAGGACGGGCGTGCGCGATAGAGGTGTCATAGTTCCTTTCTTAGTAGCGTAGGTATGATTTCACCATTAATTCGGTGGTCCGTAAGGTCGAGGTTTTCTCCGTTGAGAGTAGGAGTAGCTTAGAGAGCCGTGGTTCCATCGACTGCCGTCGTTACTGTTCTTATTACATCTGTTACTTCTATTGATAATGCTGCTATTGCTACTGTTTATCACCATTGTTTTGTGGTAGGGATCCGCGGGACCCCTATTGAGTCAATGAGATAAGACTCACCCTTTCCTTTTTCACGTGTAGCGACTCCTCTTCGAGGTGCGTAGGAGTTGTTCAGCGGTTCGTAGTTACCAGCCTGCCAGAGCTGGGGGCATCCCCGATAATTGAGTACGCTTTCTTTTTTGTTGACTGGACTAGTGGATTGGACTATGTAATTAATTTATTACTTGAAATGTAAATTTATTTTTTATTATTCCAACAGTTATTTGTGTAGTTATTTCCTGCATTGTTTTGAATTTTAATGTACCTTCACAACACCTAAAATAACCCGTTCAAGCCTTATGGCTCGTGGGTGGCGGGCCAGAATTCGAATAGTATTCTAGTATCCAGATTCAGAGTCGTTACAGTTGGTATCAGAGTAAGGTTGTGGATATACATTGGAATTTGAGATAATTGCAGTCTTCCAAAGTCTAGAAAGTCCAGTACAGTCGGTAGCTGGCATAGGGTTTTGTGTTTGTTTACCGCATTATTTTTTATGCATGAGCTAAAGTGTGCAGCGATGGCACTGTGAAGGTAGATCTGGTTATTGTGGAGTGATGGCAAAGGCATGAGGAGTGAGATAGAGAGTTACCTCCTCCAATGGTGATGGCCTCAGTTGTGTTGAGTTAGGTAGAGTTTTCGTCGACTTGTGTTAGTTTTTGGTGTAGCATCAGAGATACCAACGACGAAGCCAGGTGGCTGGCGAGGATAGTTCGTTGAAAATTGGCCATGAACACACTCTGAAGGAGTTAATGTCATTTTGGCTACCCCAGTTCGAGATTTAGCAAGCCATGAGGTGTCGAGGTCGCGGATTGAGGTGGTAGAACGAATGTTTCGATTGAGGGAGTGCTCGGATGAGTAGAGAATATGTATGGTGAGCTATTGATTGTCGAGCCAGACATTCTCATCATGCATCATGATGTCAGAGATGATGTACCAATCATAATCAATTTGGCGAATTTTGGAATATGAATGTGTAGATAGGTCCAAGTGAGTTTTAAATTTTGCATGCAAGCATATTGTAGACACGCCGTTTTTGACATTACCGTGAGTAAATCTCACATTACACTATGATACCTCAAGGTTGCCTTCACATTTTTAATTACTTTGGTGATTTTTAATTTTTATGATTTTTTTTACATTTTTAACAAAAAATCGTGAAAAGTTTTAAACGTGTCAAGGACCCTAGACGTCTCACTTTGACGTGTCAAGGACCCTCGACGCCTTCTCCAGAAGGCTCATTCAGCGCGCACGCGGCGCCGCTCCGGCCGTTTAGTTTGACGTATCGAATAAATCTAATCATAAAGACGTCTTGTCGACCAGACGCGCCCTTCGTGAGTCACGGTAATCTGTCGAAACCACGCGCTTTCTCCACTATCGACGGCGATTCGGTGGGCGAATATGGGCGCGTACGGGGTCCCGGACGCCTCAACGTTGAGGCGTCCAAGAGGCTAGACGCCTCAATGAATTAGATTGATAATAAAATAAAATATATATATATTGAGGCGTCCAAGGTCCTGGATGCCTCAATCAAGTTTGCCTTTATAAATAGAGGACCCCCTCCCTCGAGGGGAGGGAGCTTCAGATCCAACAGAGGAAAGAGAGACTCTGCCGGATCCCTTTCCTAACCCATGGGCTTTTGCAGGAGGAGGTTCTGCCAGATTTCTGGGTGCCCACGCTCGTGAGAGGAAGGTTACTCCGTCCGTCCTGCTTCCACGTCATCCCCGCGCTGCCAAAGCTCCGCCGGATCCCGCCATCGACATCTTCAATAAGCCATTCTCTCCCATTCTCTTTTGTCATTTCTGTCACATGCATCATCCCGTCATCCGTCATCTCACTTTATAAGAGAGATCTATTTTATGCACGTCTGCATGATCTTCCATTCATCATAGTATTTTCCTCCTACTCATGTCCGAGAGGGGTTTAAAAACAACACCAACCAGGTGTGTGTCTCATCGTGACTTTACCATCTTCGTCACATGGGACTAATACTACACTGCCGTTTTTCTGATTCATTTGCTATCTGTCTATTTCCTTTTTTTTGCAAGAGTAACCAAGGAAGGCCCTCTCCGTCGGCCAGCCGAAGGGAGAAGAAGAAGCAACCCGCCATTTCTCGATTTTGAGGTAAACGCGATCACTCTTCTTATTTTGGGGTCTCCGACCCCTGGCGATCACACAATATCCTCGAGGCCGCGGCGAGTCACTTCCCACTATGGCCGTTTAAATTTCTGTCATTTATATCTTGTGTTATTCTCACATCTATGATATTCTCAAGGCCGCGGCGAGTCACTTCCCGCAATGTCCGTTTAAATTTCTGCCATTTATATCATGTGATATTCTCATATCTTCTATATCCTCGAGGCCGCGGCGAGTCACTTCCCGCAATGGCCGTTTAAGTTCCTGTCATTTACATCCTGTGTTATTCTCATATCTTTTGATATTCTCGAGGCCGCGACGAGTCACTTCCCGCTATGGCCGTTTAAATTTCTGTCACTTAAATTCTGCACCATTCCCATTCCCCGAGGTCGCGGATAATCATTTCCCGCTATGGCCGTTTAGTCCCCATATCTTATTACGCTG
Organism: Amorphophallus konjac; assembly: GCA_022559845.1. NCBI lineage: Eukaryota > Viridiplantae > Streptophyta > Magnoliopsida > Alismatales > Araceae > Amorphophallus > Amorphophallus konjac. The sequence continues at coordinate 74,741 of JAHNEJ010003487.1, forward strand.
TATCCATTCTGCACACCCCGCTGGAGCAATCTCCCGTGGTGGTTTCTCTACTTCTCTCCCTCTTTATATGTCGCAGCAAAATGAGCCCGCGCGCTCCGCTCGCCTCCGGCAATCCGCGTGACGCCGCTCACACACATGTAAAGGGTTGCGTTAGTCTTGGATCTGATCTAGGATATGTGGACGCAAGTTTTATTACAACTATGGTTTCATTTGTTTATTGGTTTATTAAGTGTGTGGGCATGCGAGTTGTAGACCGACGATTTGTTCGGGCTTCGTGGAAGCCCTGGTGCGCGCCGTCTGACTAATCAGACGATTGTGTAGTTCGTGTCGGGACAGAAACCCGCCGTGCCATGAAGGTCACGTCATCATTTATATTCCCTCGGAGAGGGGAACACCCTTGATTAATCGCCGGAAAAAGAGGGCCCTACGGCCTAATGAGTTTTAAATTAAATGAGATTAAGAGAGCCTAGAATTGTACTAAAAAGTTTCGTGCTGACAGCGTAAACAGTAAAAGGTGTCGTCACTCATGGACCATTTTGTGTTCGGACGGGCGTCTATTTCGAAAAACGCGATGAAAGTGGGAACAAACCCGTACGGATGTCTGCCGAAGACACGGAAAGTTTAATATTTGATTCGAGAGTGGGTTGGATAGAAAAAGGATGTTGACCTAAGCGAGGCCAGCCTATGGCCATGCCGGTGAACAATCCCCGGGGTCCACAGTCGGTCAGCGGGGCAGCGTTGATATTCCCTCTACAGGGTCCAAGGGGAGAGGAGATCTCAATGAGTGTATGCCACGAGGTTGCAGTTTTATTTTGTTATTTTAGTTCCACTTACGTGTAAGTTTTATTCGTGTGTGTTTTTCTTGTCATTTCGTAGTTTGGGTAACAATGCAAGAAGGCTGGAGGTCGACGCATGCAGCGACTGGGTTGAGGAGAGGTCGACGCAGGAAGGGACTGTCCTGAAGAGAGGTCATTGGGAAGCCGAAGGTCGACACAGCCAACGGTTGGACTGAAGGGATGTTGACGTAGGGAGACCCGAGGTCTACGCGGGCAGCGACTAAGGAGAGGAGAGGTCGACGCATGCGACAGCTGGGTCAAGGAAAGGTCGACGCATGCAGCAGCTGAACCGAGGAGAGGTCGACGCAGGGAGACCTGAGGTCGATGCAGGAAGACCCGAGGTTGATGCATGCAGCGACTGGATCAAGGAGAGGTTGACGTAGGAGGAGCTAAGGTCGACGCAGGCGGCAGCGGGCTGAGGTTGACACGGGAGAGGGTTGTCCCGAAGAGGTCGATGCATGCAGCGGCTGGGCCGAAGAGAGGTCAACGCAAGGGGAGCCAAGGTCAACGCATGCAGTGGCTGGGCTAAGAAGGGGTCAATGCAAAATCGCGGATAGCGACCGACCTAGCGGTCGCTATTCAGTCGTAGATCGGTCGCAAATATGCATTGCGACCGAACAGATACTATCTAGCGACCGAATATGTCGGTCGCTATATAATAGTCGCTATATCGCGACCGACATAATTCGGTCGCAATATCAGTCGTTATCAGAGACCGATTATAATCGGTCGCCTGACTGGTCGCTAATAATTCGGTCGCCATTCAGTCTCTATTCGGTCGCTACATTTGTTGTATTTTAAAAAATAAAATTAACCTATCGGATTAAGTCGGTCTCAATTCGGTCGCTATTCGGTCTCGAATTATGTTGTATTTTTAAAAATAAAATTAACCTATCGGATTTATTCGGTCTCAATTCGGTCGCCAGTCGGTCGCTAAATTTGTTGTATTTTTAAAAATAAAATTAACCTATCGGATTGATTCGGTGGCTAGTCGGTCGCCAGTCGGTCGCCAAGTATAATTATTTAATAAAAGAAATATAACGTATAGTCGCTATTCGGTCGCAATTCAGTCTCCATGCGGTCGCTAATTTTGCATTATTTTTTTTTTAAAAATTTATTTAAACTGATAAATAAATTACCTGATAAATAACAAATTCATAACATAAATATAAAATCAACTACACAGACAACAATATCGACAAATCTCAAATTCATCACATACAAACACCTGATAAATAACAATTTCATAAAACAATAATAAATCAACTACACGGATCACAATCTCCACGAACCTCAAATTACACACAATTAAAATAAAATCACAAATTAATCATACATCCATAATAATAAAATGACAACATACACAACTAAAATAAAATCACAAATCCTCCACATATGTCTCATCCTGGTCGTCGTCTCGTCCAACATCATCCTGGTCGTCGTCTCGTCCAACATCTCGCGACGGATGATCCTGTATATCATTTAAAAAAATTATAATCAAATCCTTAATAAAGAAATCAAGCATTAACAAGACTTAATAAAGAAATCAAGCATTAACAAGAGTATGCCAATAGTTTAAGCCAGCTCATTTTCATATATATAAATACACACACACAATATAAGTTCAAATTTCATCTTGTATTTTAAAAATGAAGTTTGAGCGCCGAGCTCAAACCGGGCATCCGATTTGGATTCCGTCAGTTCTGACAAGTCACTTTCATCTCCCCGGTCGTATTGGAATGATCGGCACGGCCATCCGACCGGTATTTCGAATTTTAGACCCCCGGACCCGTCCTAACAGTTCATTTGAACTAAGTGTATTTTAAAAATGAAGTTTGAGCGCCGAGCTCAAACCGGGCATCCGATTTGGATTCCGTCAGTTCTGACAAGTCACTTTCATCTCCCCGGTCGTATTGGAATGATCGGCACGGCCATCCGACCGGTATTTCAGATTTTAGAACCAAATGCCCCGTCCTAACAGTTCATTTGAACTAAGTGTATTTTAAAAATGAAGTTTGAGCGCCGAGCTCAAACCGGGCATCCGATTTGGATTCCGTCAGTTCTGACAAGTCACTTTCATCTCCCCGGTCGTATTGGAATGACCGGCACGGCCATCCGACCGGTATTTCAGATTTTAGACCCCCGGACCCGTCCTAACAGTTCATTTGAAATAAGTGTATTTTAAAAATGAAGTTTGAGCGCCGAGCTCAAACCGGGCATCCGATTTGGATTCCGTCAGTTCTGACAAGTCACTTTCATCTCCCCGGTCGTATTGGAATGACCGGCACGGCCATCCGACCGGTATTTCAGATTTTAGAACCAAATGCATAAGTTGCTGCTTCTCGCTGCCTCCATTCAGGTTTGTTAATGTTTTCTTCTATGAATGGCATAACAAGAGGCACAATGTCATCTCCCACGGTCCGTGCAACCAAACCCAAGCATGTTCCTCCAGCCATTGCAAGATTCCAAACTCCTTCATCCTGATCTTGGTCGTCTTCTTGCTTAAGGAGTGTCTCCAACAGCATAGGGACAAGCGCAGGTAGTGCCTGCTTGATAAAATAAAAGCAAGGGGTGTCAGAATCAGCAGAAAAATCCCCTCCATATTCATCTAAGATGTCAATCTCTTCATCGCATATTGAGCTCCAGAATTCAATAGCTTGTAGAGCAACAGGTTCCTCATCTTCCCTCACAGCTTTTGCAGTGATGTTAAATATGTCCTGCATATACGATGCAAGCTTCTCATAATACATGGAGGATATGGAGACCAAGCATTCGAATGCAGCCTGCCGTATCTTCACCTCAGGGGACAGAGTAGCTTCACAAATGACTCTCATGATATAATCCCTCTCCATATCATTCCCGAAGTTTGCCTGAGCAAATCCCAAAGAATTATGCAGAGCTCGAGTTGCAGCCAGCCTAACATCAATGTTTCCCTCAGAAGCACTCATGCCTTGAACAACCGCTGTCAATATCTTATTGACTTGCTCTTGATCAACTTCATCAGGGGAGACTTCTTCACACATGTAACCTAGGGTGTCCAAAGTTGCTTGCTTAACATCTGGCTGAAGTTGGTGAATATTTGACAAGAGAGAACTGATAAGTTCAGGCCATTGATTTTGAGGCAACTCAATACCAGCAATCTTTGCAACAACTTGAGATGCAGTAGATCTTGCATCAATCACCGGTGAAGAGAGAGTCTGTAGTAAACATCCTTTGACCTGGGCCCTAACAGCTACATCCAATGATAACCATCTCTGCACATGCTCAAATTTTCTGTGTTGCTCCTTTGCATCCAGGGCATTTTTGAGAATCAAGCCTGCCAATTTACGGCTAACAACAGGCTTGTCATTATTTGCTAATTCACTCGAAAGAGATAGCAAGAACCCAGTAACATTTTGATCCTGAAATTGTTTTAAACTTTCCTCAGCATGCTTGCGAACCGCTGAATCTATTGACTGTGCATTCAAAAGAACTTGGGTAACTTCCATAGCCATTTCTGTATGGTATCTTCTCCGCCTTTCCCTTGCAGGGATACGCCCCAATGGCGGCCGCCGCCGACTATATATAATATCCTTCACTTCTTGTAACTTATGACCTATGCTCCTTTGTATGAACTGCCCTTCCTTTGCTTAGAGGTGCTGTTCCTGGCTTCCTGCCATGACAGTTACCAGACTTTGGGGAGATCTTTTCACCTAAATTGGCATATTTTATTCATGTCTACATGTTACTTTCCTTATATTATTCTAGCTTTATGAATATTTATAGATCTGTATCCTCCCCCACTCAAGTGAATAGAATTTATACATATCTTTTCACTTTCAGTTCTAACCAAAATCTCTATACACCTATGGAAAATCCTGCAGAACAGTCTGCCTGTTGATTCTAATATCCAGAGGATAGGTGTAAGATGATATTTAGAGTTAAGAAAATGATATTTTCCCCTCCTCAATCTAAATTCTTATATTTTGTAAGATGATATTTAGAGTTAACAAATAGAAAATCAATCAAATAAAATACTTACCGGAGGCTGCTGTGCAGGAGGTGCAGGAGGTGCTCTACTACTATCAATTCCCAAGGATGTGAGCATCTGGGAGACGGTCTGAGCGACGATGGTTGAGATATTCTGAGAGATATTCTGAGAGACGGTCTCGTTGACGATCTGCCTAAACATATCTGGAGTCATGGTCGGGGCGGCACTGGAAGAACCATCTGGGGCTGCTGGTGTGGTAAATGGAGAGGTCGCATGTGAGACCGAACTCGAGCATGATGATAACACCCTAGTCGTGCCCAAGCTATGTCCAAAACCATAAACATGTCCTTTCTTGGGTGCCCCAGATGCTGCAACCCAAATGGCAGGATCCAACTCTGGACGCTGACTGTCATCCCCGTACCTCTCATCCATTCGTCTACTATATGAGTCCTGCAAAAACAAAAAAAAAACAAAACCAAATTATTCTACAATTTAATCTTAAATGAAAACTATTAATGTATACACTTACCGCTACCTCCCGAGCTTTCTCACTAATGTAAGCATTTGTCCCTTTCTTCTTATGAGTTCGATCAAAAAGTTCATGAAATTGAGCTGGCCGCTTTAACTGTGCTTCCTGTTATTCAAATAAATCACAGTTTCATAATAGAAACAAAAAATTTATATATGTAGAAGTGTACTTACTAATCTCGCTTTATGTGTTGCAAAGGAGACAGAGCCACCCGTGTGTAAATTCGCTTCAGGATGCGCTGCTCTGTTTTGCTTTGCTTTGTTTGAATTGGCATTCCATTTCTCCGCTTCCCAAATGTTGCACAGCTCTGTCCAATACTCCTTTCTCATCCACACAGGCCCATGCTCCTTCCATATGTTCTTATCAGTACTTGCACATGCTTTTTTTGCATATCTTCGGGCATTGTACATAAGATGTTTGAAATTATCTCTTGCAGTAGCTGTCCAACATAAAGACAACACTTTCACTAGCTATTTAGCAGAAATAAAATATAGCATGATACTTTTTAGCTTAAAGACAACACTGTCACTAGCTATGCAGAAATCAAGTAAAGAAATTGATGGTATCATTACTGAATAAGACAATAATAAAACACACTTTACTTTTCATCCAACAATACCCTAACTATTAAAATTAACAAAACACATAACCGACTAAATAACACTAAACTAAAAATAAACCTTAATTTAATTACGAAAATACAAGAAAATAACACTAAACTCAAAGTGCATGTTTTTCTTTCTGAATCAATAACCGCACTTCTTTCTTCTAACCACTTTCTTCCTAAAATAATGAATGGGGCAGCCATTGACCCAATGTCACACCAAGCTCCATCATCATACGTGACTGTTTTGAACTTCTTAGAGAACTCCACAAATACACGGTCACCCTCAATAACAATTTCTCCGGTCTTAGCAAGTGACTTAACAATGTCAGGTGAAATCCAATTCTTATCTTCCGACTCATGTACATCAATTTCTGCTCGTTGTCCATTAGGTAAATATGCAGTAAAAATAATCGGAAGAGGAAGCATACTGATTACAAAATGTAGGACCTCAACTTATAAAAATAAGTTGATTCCCTTATGCTCTGATACCAAATCTGATGCAGGACAGAAACATTTATAACCATTAAATGACACTTTTTCACTCATCAAAACATACAATGTTACTTTTTGAACATTAGTAAATATGGTGCAATCTTAAACCCCATTTTATTACTGAGGATGGATAAGATAGTATGATAGGTCTTTAAACAAACAGATGGAGGAAGAAAAACTTTTAGAAAAACATTGTAACTAATCCTCATAGGTACCTGACAGCCTGTGGCCAGCTAGAAACTTCTTGATGTCAAGGTGACTGGAATTGTAATAATATTTGACAACTTATAGTCATAGAAGATTTATGAGAATGAATTGAGAAAAGAGATGCAAATAAGGGGCTTTACTTGAGAGAGAGGATGGGTCAATTGTAAGGCAAAGAGTATGTTATGCTGAGCGCACACATGGATATGGATGTTAGATGTTACCTATCAGATATAGCAGATCTACTCTCTTCCTTAATCTACTAAAGTAATATACCAATAATCCTATACCTGAATCTCTGATACTAGAGCATAGGGCCAAGTTATCAAATGGTTATAATTTCTTTTAGGTTTCTGTCCCTGTAACCGCTTGAAAATTATGCTTGGTATTCAGCTTATCCTGACCTAAAACATGAATATGCTTTCCATCATGCTAACAAGCATAAATACACTTCGTATACAGTTGTGGAAAAGATTATTTGACAGAAGGATAAGTGATCACACAGCAGCAAAAGAAATAAATTGGGCATTATGCCATGGAGATCAAAGATAGAAGCTATGCACATACTATGAGTGTTGATGGAGAGTTCCAGGGAGAATAAATGAATGTGCATATGGGCTGCTGATTTAGGTCAATATGATAAGGTGCAGATTCAACTATTCAAGTTAGTTTGTGGGCCATGGTCAGGTCAATTGTGATGAGCTCGAAGATTTAATTGCTGAAGACTTACTTCGTCATCAGGCCCTTGTTGGCATAGCTCCACGGGCCCATGGAGGTAGTCATATTCCCAAACGAGGCATCTTGACGTGTTCTACGTCATTGGGTTCTATGGATCAAACCCAAACTGAAGAAGAGGAAGAGGAGCTGTACCACACAAACCTACGGCGTGGGTCACTCGATCAACATCTTAACTCCGAAATTGAAGACGACTGGTCGGAGGATGTCTCAATGGTATCTATTCATCAACTTGTCAGTGTTGACACTGGTAGGAAAAGGATGAAATCAGAAGAAAAATATGCTTACCTCAAATGTACAGGAATTAGACTCGAGGTTTCAGGGTTGGGAAGCCGCAACAATATCGGTAATGATATTTATCTAGGTTTCTCTTTGGACACTCTCTAGGGTGGGCAGTCTATTTATTTTCTTTGTCCTCTCTGGAGGTAAGGTGGCATGTCCCCCTCTGTGTTGAATCCTTTTCATTCTTTAATAAATCTTTATATTTTATGGGAAAAAAACTTCAATGCATTGATATCTTGAAAGAGATCTGGAGCAAAAGCAAAACTAAGAACTGTATATCAAATGAAAGAAGCATTTCTGATAACATAGGGATACAACAACGTTTTGCTCAAACTCCCAACTACCTTGTTTTTCCTTTTATGCCAATATATCATGACTACATATACACGTGAGGAGGTGCATGGCACATGCACTTTGAACCCCAGTTGCACATCTTTTAAAAGAGTTGCATCATTGGACCAGTTAAGAAGTCCCATAACAGAGTTCATGCAAGGCTAAATCATATTGCTGATTCTTATAACATTATTCTTGTTGTTGTTGTTGTAGCTACTATTGCAGTTGCTGCTGTTAATGCTGCTGTTGATGTCATTGTTACTTTAAGAGGTATAAATGAATTAAATTTAATTATTGAGGTAAAGATAAAAAATTGTTTATCTTTTCTATCACTTCTCGTCAACACTTTTACCTCAGCCTCCCTCAGTTTTCTTGACTTTATGCACCTAGACCAAGAAGCATCATGCACCAACAATAATCCCAGCTGCCCTGTCTTTCACAGTCCACTTTCAACACAGCAGCACTCCTCTTCATTACTTCGAGATACCTGACCTCTAGCAACTATGTCTGATGTGAGCTGGTTAACAAAGATCGTGACATATGGTAAATGGGAGAGAGGTTATCAGACTTCAGTCACATAAAAGAATAGAAATCTTCGGTTGCTAAGGGAATGTAAAGGGATGGAATAGGGTTTCTGATTCATTATAATAGAAACAGAATTAATAGAAATTGGGTAGACGATCAAGAAAAACTAGAAATTGGGTAGGGCTTTAAATGGAGGACAATGGAAATAAAAAAAAAATGAATTCTGGAAACTAATAACATGAGTTAGCAGAGAGTAAGAGATGAAATATAATTGGAAATGAACAAAAAATGGTGTTTTCCAAGGAAAATGAGGTAAAAATAAAAACTCTAAGCAGGTAAATATAAAGGGTCGCGGCAAGTAATCGAAGAGTCCTAGCTCGATCACCGGTCTCATAGCTCGGCATAGTCTAAGAGATGGTTTCCAAACTCGGGCTGCCACAACCCCAACATGGAGGTATTAGCTCAGGCGCCATACCAGATGATGCAGAACTAGCAAGGCAGTTACGGTGAAGGCCACAAGATGGGGGAATCTAGTCTGCACAGTCAAATCTCCTTTGGAAGGTTATGAGTTATCACATTGAAAGCAGAAGTCCTGTCATTCACTTATCCCTCGAGAATCTCCGCCACCGCCTTGCATATCAATGCCTATGGTTCGAAGCGCATGGGGATATGGATGTTGCACTGATGTCAACCACATGACCTCCATTCCGCCAAATTCAGACCAAACCATTAAGTTATGAGAAGCCAAAGCGTCGTTATCACATGCCAATGTCACTCGATGCCGTGATATGTTTCATATCTCTTAACCCACGTCACTCCGAAAGACGAGCCACTCTTTGTAGTTCTGTCAAATTTGCATGTCTCCTTAACCTAGAAGTCTGGGATCTTTCGACTCACAGTGTTCCGGTGCGAATCATATACCGTACCTAGAACAACAAACTCGGGTCAACAGGCCTCCGATATGAGACTGATTGTGACAGAGGTGGCGATAGAGGGGGGACGTTGGCTGAGTGGGAGGCCGCGGCGGTGAGGGTGGAGACCGGTAGAGGAGCTCCGACGTAAATTCGACCGCACGATCCCCCTCAAATCAATCCTCTACGAGATGGACGGTGAGCTCGTGGAGTGACCCGACAGTATATGTCCAATCTCGCTAGTTTTAAATCCGACTTTATCATAAATGCAACATCTTGCTAATTTTTAATCACCAGTAACTTAATTTTAATTATTATTCTAAATGAAAATTTGGGTTCCTCGTTATTTTTTGTCTCCTTAATGTCGTTTCTAGGTTAAGGACTGCCTTAGAACTGGTCTAACTTAATTAACAGGTAAATCCGTAGTTATTCTCGTGTGATCAAAGTACATAAATAAGTGTTTTTTAGAAGAATGGTAGTACAATAATCTCTTTTATAATATTAGAAATATGCAAGTGTTTGCCTCTTGATTGCCATTGCTTCACAAACTGGACTGTTTTGCAAATACAAAGTCACTAAATAGAGGCATAAACTTGCAGGAGTTAGAATTCTTAAAAACATATCAATTTAAATAATCATGTTAGACAAAATTATTGCACTCTCCCTCGGCTCAGACGACCGATAGTAACTGGAGGAGGAGCTGCGATGGTCTGCAGGGGGAGGGGTTCCAGCACTGCAGAGGGAGGGGGAGGGGATTCCTGCAACCTACAAGGGGGAGGGGGGTCTAACACCCAGCAGCACATGGGGATTGGGAGGGGGGTTTTCACTCGACAAGGAGATGGGGGGTTGCATTGGCCCGCAGTACTGGGGGGATGGGGAGGGGGCTTCCGATGGCATTGGGAGGGTGAGACGATTCCGGTGGTGCAGCACAAAGGGGAGTTGGTGGGGGGTTTCCAGAGGTGGAGGGGGACGGGAAGGGGAGGGGGAGGCAGAGGGGGACACGGGAAGGGGAGGAAGGGAGGAGACCGTCGGAGGCAGAGGGGGAGGCGGAGTGGGACGGGAAGGGGAGGGGGATCAGAGGGGTCAGGCCGGAGGGGGAGGGGCATGGGGATGGGAAGGAGATCTGAGGGGGACGGGGGCGCAGGCCGCAGGGGGGAGGGGAGGGGAGCAAGCCGGCGACGGGGCCGCAGGGGGGAGGGGAGTAGGCCGGCGGGGGAGGGGAGCAGGCCGGTGACGGAGGGGGAAGGGAGAGAGAGAGAGAGAGAGAGAGAGAGAGAGAGAGAGAGAGAGGTACCTGCGGAGGGCGACGACGGCAGGGCGAGCGGCGACGGCGACTCGACGCGAGCGGCGCGGCGACGGGCTCCGGCGGAGGGGGGCTCGGGCGGGAGGCAGCACGGGGAGGGGGGCTCCGGCGGAGGAGGGGGGCTCGGGCGGGAGGGCTCGGGCGGAGGGGGGGCTCGGGCGGAGGGGGCTCGGGCGGGAGCGGGGAGGGGGGCTAGGGCGGAGAGGGGGCCGCAGGGGAAGGGGGCTCGGGAGGGGGGGCTCGGGCGGGAGGGGGGGGGCTCGGGCGGGAGGGCTCGGGCGGGCGGGGGTCGTAGTAGGAAGTATAACGGCATCAGCGACCGACTGGAGACCGAAGTTAATTCGGTCGCAATAATAGAGACCGATTAGCGACCGATATACATGCGGTCGCTGAAACGGTCTCGTTTATGCGACCGATTATTTCGGTCTCCGAATTGGTCTCTATTTGGGACCGACTAGCGACCGATTAAATCGGTCGCTAATTCGGTCGCTATAGCCACTTTTTCTTGTAGTGATATTATGGGGCTGCGCCGATGTAGTGGTTAGGGTCATTCATTCTCTGTCTCCCAATGGATTGGCTAAAGTCAGCGACCCCGCCCATGAGGTGAAAGGCTGTGCATATGAGGCACTTCTTAAACTTGTGGAATGCATACAAGTTTTTTTGTTAATCCCTTCTTTTACTCATGAAATTGATGCTCATCTTCATGTTTGTCACGATGCCACGATAGTGTTCAATTCAGTTCTCTTCGTGTCTTCCATAGTTCTTTCGCCTCAGTCGGAGGCGTCTTATTGCTACTTATTCCATTTGTTTGTTGCTTCCTTTTGTCTTTAAAAATGTATTATTCTGGTAAAAATTCAGTGACATCTCCCCCTGACCCAGATGCTGGAGGGGGTAAAGCGGGTGCTCGTCCACAAGGAGTGACGTGCCCCAAAAGTAGAGGTGCGCACAGAAGCGGCAACACCTGAAACCGTCGCATCAAAACACGGTGCAAAACTGAGCGAACAGGTAGACAAAGCACGAAGGCAGACGTCATCGTATCAGGGGTGACAACGTGTCACCGTATCGAGGGTGACCGAGTGGTGCCGTATCAGGCATGATCGGGGTGCCGTATCAAGGCTAAGCGGCGTCACCATATCAGGGTTGGCTAGATGGTGCCGTATCAGGTGGTGATAAGGCCACCATATCAAGAGAAGGTGGGCAGGCCACCGTATCAAGAGAAGGTGGGCAGGCCATCGTCTCAAGAGAAAGCATGCAGGCCACCGTATCAGGTGGTGGGAAGGTGCCGTATCAAGTGGTGGGAAGGCCACCGTATCAGTGGAGGTGGCAAGGCCACCGTATCAAGTGAAGGTGGACGCGGCACCGTATCGAGAGGAGCTGGGCGCGCAGGCCACCGTATCAGTTGGTGGAAAGGCTGCCGTATCAGTGAAGGTGGCAAGGCCACCGTATCAAGTGAAGGTGGCGAGGCCACCGTAGCAAGTAAAGGTGGGCAGGCCAACTGTATCAAGAGAAAGTGGCGGGGCCACCGTATCAAGAGAAATTTGCAGGGCCACCGTATCAAGAGCCGTATCAGGTGGTGATAAGGCCACCGTATCAGTGAAGGTGGGCAGGCCACCGTATCAAGAGAAAGCAGGCAGGCCACCGTATCAGGTGGTGGGAAGGTGCCGTATCAAGTGGTGGGAAGGCCACCGTATTAGTGGAGGTGGACGGAACACCGTATCGAGAGGAGGTGGGCGCACAGGCCACCGTATCAGATGGTGGAAAGGCTGCCGTATCAGTGAAGGTGGCAAGGCCACCGTATCAAGTGAAGGTGGCGAGGCCACCGTATCAAGTAAAGGTGGGTAGGCCAACTGTATCAAAAGAAAGTGGCGGGGCCACTGTATCAAGAGAAATTTGCAGGGCCACCGTATCAAGAGAGAGTGGTAGGGCCACCGTGTAACGACCCAAGATCCGGATACCGGAAAGAATCCGATCCGATACCATTCGAATCCTGGCCCGCCGCCTGTGGACGCACTTTTCGGCACTTATTGTTCTCTCGTTAGTTTATTCGTTTTATTGAGTGCGTGGGCGTGCCAGTCACCGGAGTGACAATTTGTTCGGGCTCCGAAGAGCCCATGGTGCGCTCGATCTGACTTCGTCAGACGATTATGTGGTTCGTGTCGGGACCGAATCCCGTCGCGCCATAAAGGTCACGACGTCATTTACATCCCCCATATGAGGGAATACCCTTGATTAATTGCCGAAATTAGGGGCCCCGCGGCCGAAAAGAATAGTACTAATTATGCGAGAAAGAGACATGAGAAAATCACACCAAAGTACGCATTAGGATGCGAGCCACTGGCCATGTCGGTCACTCGTGGACCTTTTTATATTCGGACACGGGTCCGTGATGGAAACGCAACAGGAAAAGCCGAGACAAATCCGTTCAAGTGTCTGCCGAGCACTCGGCAATTTTAGTGATGACTCGGAGGGCGTCCGGAATGAGAAACAAATCCGATCCGATTAGGATGTCGGCCCGAGATTAGGCCAGAACTCGGCTATATCGGGATAATTCCCAAGACTCGAGCTTGACCTGAAAGGGCGACGTCGTTGTTCCTTTTGCCCTGGGTCCCCGGGGGAAATAGGGCTGTGTAGACACGCCAAAATTGACGTTACTATGAGTACATCTCATATTGCCTTGTAATGCCCCAATTTGACCCTCAAATTAACTCTGTTTGAGTGGTTTTTCTAACTTTTCTTAGATTTCTCCCTTTTTCCTCTCTTTTCTTATTTTTCTGGATTTTTCTGGATTTTCTGGGCATTTTTCTCTATTTTTATGTATTTTTCAAAAATAACGACTTGATGTGAGGCGTCTTTTAAATAACGGCTTAGACTTGGGCGTTTCTAAAAAAATTGACGACTATAGTGGAGGGCGTCCATTCTTTCAAATTCTTATTTTTCTGGATTTTTCTGAGAATTTTTCGGAATTTTTTGGGAATTAACGACTCACAAGAGGACGTTATTTTGAATTTGAAAAGAATAAAAAAATAAAAAAATTGAATTCACGACCTATGCACGGTCGTCTTTTTCAAATTGATTATTTTAATATTATTTTTAACCCCCTTCCAGAGGTGATTTGATGATCTTCCGGGTGTCAGAAAAATACGCAAAAATAGTCATTAGAATCAGCACAATGAGATGCACCTCCACCTAAAAAATGGAAAAATAATATTGAGAAATGAAAAATAACCCTATTTTAAATATTTTGAATTAACGCCCTGATCTAAGTCGTGTTTTTAATAACGCCTTCTGGTAGGTCGTCAATTCTTGAATTGACGCCCTTATTCAGGTCGTGTTTCACCTTTCGGGTTCTAAACGAACGCAGTCTTTCCCAGAGAGTCCCTGCTTCGTTTGGGCTCTTGCCCAGTCTTATCTTCCCCTCCTTGGGCTCTTGCCCCTTCTTATCTTTTCCTCCATTGGACTCTTTCCTTCTTATCTCTTCTTCGATCTTATTAATAGATCTTCTGCATCTCTGTTAAGAGGTTGAATTTCGGATGCTTCTCTTCCCCTGCGGCTTTTGTTTTTCCTTTCGTTTTCTTCTTCTTGCAGGTTGCTGCTGTGGTTTGGCTGAGGGAGAAGTTGCACGATCTGAAGCTTCCTCCCCCTTGAATATCAAAGCCAACGCACATGCTCCTTCTTCCTTTTTTTTTTATTTCTTTTACTACATCGATTCACATATGCATCCATCATTACTGTCAACTTCCATTCTCAACCACGTTGAGAATATCTCCCATAAGTGCATCTCTTGCACTCTTTCCCTTATTCTATTTTGCATTCAATCATCATATTCCCACCCTTTTGCATAGGGGTTTAAGGACAACCACCCTTAAGGTGTATTCTTGCACATGTTTTCATGCTCATATATATTTTTTTATGAATTGATGCTACACTCACCATGTTCTAATTCCTATCTTTTATTGGTGTTTGTTGATTTTTGCAAGGGTAATCAAATGAAGAACTCTCTTCATCGGCCGGCCGATTTGAAGAGAAAGGAAGCACTCACATCCCCGCATTCAAGGTATTTTTCGCGATCCCTCCATGTTTATTATTTGTTATATCTTTGAGGCCTCGTGTCTCTGGCGATCACAACTCCATCTTAGCACCTCGTGCTTATTCGTGTTTCACATGCTTTATTTATTTCTATTCTATTTGTTTTAAGTGGATTTTAATTAGAATCTACAAATTGGCGATCACGGTGAGATCCCTTTTCATTTTTCTTTGATTACCCCTTCCCCTTAGGCACCCACGTGTGCCATCTCCCCTTTTGCACCCTCGGTGCATCTCCTTTTCGTGCCCCTCGGGCACCCTCCATTGTGCCTTGCACTCTCCCCAAGTGATCTGTCAGCTTGTTAGATTTTTTTTGAAAATTCCACTTATTCAAAATTTTGATGAGCATGCTGTATCGTTCATATTGATTGCCATGATTATGTTGTGACTGTGAGTATCTTGATATTTTTGGACGTGGAGCTTTCTTGGGGAATTAACGCCTCAGCCAGAGGCGCTTTTGAATTAACGCCCTCATCCAGGGCGTCTATTTATTGCTTAGTGCCTCTCGTCAAGGCATTTTTCTGGATTTGACGTCTTCTGGCAGGGGCGTCCTTTTACTTATAGCGCCTCACTCTAAGGCGCATTTTTCGCTGCCCCTGGGCCCCCTCACAGTTATTCACGACAGTGACCCTGTCGTCTCTTTGTTGGTAGCGCCCCCTGCCAGGGCGCCTTTTACTGTGGGTTTGCAGAACCCTCCCCGTGTGTGGGTTTTCATGCTGATTCATGCTTATACTTGTTGATTGATTATATTGCTGTGGTTGGCTTGTTTACCCTGCTGCATTCATTCATCTTTGCATTGGTTTGGGAGACCTCCTCTCTCTACATTAGGATTCCAGACACCCTCTTGGTGAAGGAAGGACCCTCCATTGAGCATTCCGTCTCTTTGGATTGGAAATTCCTAAACCAAGCCTCCATAAGTCTCCGCACCCGTGGATTCCCTCACGGACGCCGGGCAGGTTGTACCCTTTGAAGTCCCGGGTTTAGTTGGCCTATACGTGGTGAGAGAGTGTTCCTAGTTGGCATTGAAGTGAACATATTGAAACTAAGATCCTCCCTTGTGTGAATCATAATTGTCAAAAACCATTAATTCACCAAGGTTCAAACATAAGAAATCAAAGTAACCATTCCAACTTGTGTGCTTCTTTGCAAATTATTTTGTTTGAACTTTGATTGAATAACGGCTTACCATAAACAAAACAACATGTTTAATTTAATTCACGAGGATGCACAACCGTGCACATCTTATTCCCCTCAATTTCAACATGTTCATCAAAATTCTCACCATACTTTCAAGGGACCACGTCCTCATTCTTACGGTGTTACCCGGCCCACGGGCAATGTCCATTCTCATGGTCCCCCTACTCAATTTCGAGCCACTACTCCTCCGGGACCGTCTCCCCCCAACGATGAGAAGGTCTCCCAAATCTTGCGTGCATTAGATCATCTCACCCCTCAACAGATCCAAACCTTTAAGGCCACTGTTGAGGGTACATCTCATTCATCGCATTCTTCTCATCTTCCTTCTAATCCTATTCGGGTGGCCCATCACCCACCTCCCCTGTCTACTCATATTAGGGTAGCTCATTACCCATCTCGTTCATCCACACATACTTCTCCTCGGGTGGTCCGACACCCGCCTTCTTCTATTCCTTCTCCATCACGGCCCCGAGGCCCATTTATTTCTTGCAATCCGGCCCACCCGGGTTCTTCTGCGGGTCATCCCGTTAACTCCCCTCCACGGTCTTTTTATGCCACCCCTCCTTCAATGCCCTGCCAACCCTTGGTTGCTCAAGTTACACCCCTCCAACAGTCTCTTATTGATAAAGTCACTTTGATGGAGGAACAATTAAGAAGGGCCATGGCTCCTCCTACTCCGGTCAATCCTCTCCATGCCGCTTTGGATAATATTACTAAGATGGAGAAAGAATGGAAGGATAGGAGAGATGATTATGGTATCGGCAGCTCAAGCAAGCAACAGTCGGCAGATTTCGACGATCAAGTGGACACCGTCCGCCCTCCACCCATCCGCACACTTCATTCATATGGCCTTCCACCTCCACATACGCAACATCATTACATTCCTCCATCCACATATACGCCTCCACTACGGTGTCCACTTGCATTTGATGATGAAGAACCGGCAATTGAAGAACTTGAAGCGGTATACGATGATGAAGCTCCGCAGGCATCCCTTCCGAGTTTCCTTCGCCATCCTCTTCCTCCACTGTCAGAAGACCCCTATGCTCAGGACTATGCCACAGTCCCGATCCAACCCCCATTTATGAGACCTCTTGGTGTTACGATGATGGGTCGATACTCCAATCACCCATACCGCCGCACCATGAGTCTCCTCCTCACCCCAATACTTGGTGTTACGATGATGGGTCGATACTCCAGTCACCCACACCGGTGCATCATGCGCCTTCCCCTATACCTGACACCTCTCGCCCCATCCGACATTTTCAGCGCACCAAACCCTTTCCTTTTACACCATTAACCTCTATTCCATCGGCCTCCGCCAAACCTCCACTACTCTCCACTCCACCGGCCTCCGCCGAACCTCCATCACCCTCCACTACGCCGGTCTCTGCCGAGCCTTCTATTACCCCTCCTCTTTGTTCGCTACCTAAGCCATCCATTATCCCTGAAACGCCAAAACCAGCTTTGCCAGGCCTTTCCCCTATTCCACCACTTAACCTATCACCCTTACCCGTGGCTAATCCTGAGCAAGGTCCACCCCTTTTTGCACTCAAGCCAACCCCTACTGCTTCCGAGCAAAGGGGGAAGCTCGACGTGTTTGAACCTTCGCTTCCACTCACCCTTTCTCCAACACCTTCCACTATACCTCCACCATCCATGGAACCTTCCGCCTCCGCTTCACCCCCCTTTACTACTCGGAAGAGGAGCGTTGCTATAAGTACGTGTGTCGAAGATGAGCAAGAGCCGCGTAAGAAGAATTTGGCCACTGCCGTGCTCAAGACGCAAGAGTTCATCTGCCGGATGCCAATCCGGGTTATTGTGCCAAGAACAATTGAAGGGGCCAGGTCACCGCCATTGCTCAGAGAATGCCAAGCGTTGATGCCATCCAAGGGCCGGGCAGGGCACCCTTTGTTCCATCTTCCAAATCTTGATTCCATTCCTCCATACAAGGGGCGAATGCCCATTTTGTTCAACACTTCTTATACACCACAATTAATGGGCATGGCAATGCTTCATGTTCCAACTTTCCAACTCCCTCACATCATTGATCCTTGCCTTCCAAGGGGGTTGTCATTTATTATTGAAGCTTCTTCCATTGGGCCAATTGGCTATACTCTTTCACTGCCGTGGAGGGGCAGTTATCTTGGCGCTAAGGGGCCGTCCCTTATTTGTTCCACCTTCTATGCATCCATTTCTATCACTTTTTCTTCATGGGCCATTCCCGGGGTTAGGAGGAGGATCTCGTCCTCTCACCCTTCACATTCTCCATCTTCTTTGCATCTCACGCATTTTGTTGCATTCGCGCATTCACTTTATTCATCGCATCCATCATTTTGCATACACCTCCTGATTCCCGGGTTTCCAAACCCGTATCTTCCCCGCCTTCCGGCACCTCCGGATATTCTGAATTTCCCATCTTATTCATCTTCATCCTCGGGATCTGTAGGTCCCCTTACATTGCTCGGGCGTTGCCCCCTCCCCAATCTCTTCTCAGGGCATCGCGTCCCTTTTTAGCTCTTGTATCCGGACCCTCCGGATTTCTCTCACTTTCTCCCAGGGCATCGTGCCCCTTTCCACTTTATTCTTCCGGAACCTCCGGATTTATCCGGACTTTCTCCCAGGGCATCGTGCCCCTTTCCACCTTATTCTTCCGGAACCTCCGGACTTTCTCCCAGGGCATCGCGCCCCTTTCCACCTCATTCTTCCGGAACCTCCGGGCTTTCCCCTCGGGCATCGCGCCCCTTTCCATCTTAATCCTCCGGAACCTCCGGATTCTATTTCCCTCTTATTTGGGCATCGCGTCCCTTCCCTTCTCATTCCTCCGGAACCTCCGGATCCTTCATACCTTTCCTTCGGGCATGACGCCCCTTTCCATTTTCTACCCCCGGAACTTCCGGACCTTCCATCTTTCCTCCAATTCATCCTCTTGCTTCTCCGGGACATCATGTCCTTCATTCTTTTCTTCCTTTTATATCATCTTTTTCCATTCCGAGGGCAACGCGTCCCTCGATATTTCCCTCCGGAACCTCCGGACCCTCCTGATCCTTTTCATCCACTCTTCCCTGGGCACCGTGTCCCTCGGCATCTCATTCCCCCGGAACCTCCGGACCATCCATCTTTCTTCCGATTCATCTTTCTGCTCGTCCAGGACATCACATCCTTCATTTTCTTCTTCCTTTTCCATCATCTTTTTCCATATTTCTTCCTAGGGCACCGCGTCCCTCAATATTTTATCCCTCCGGAGCCTCCGGATGATTCCTCCTATCACGATTCTCCTCCTTTACTTCCGGACCCTCCAGATCCGCTTCTTTCCATCTATCAATTTCTTCTTCTAATTCCTCCTGATTCTGGGTCCGACCCAACTTCTTCCACATCCACTGCCTTGGGCACCTACCCTTTTTTCCACTGCTTTCGAGGCTTTAGTCCTCACTCCTCCTTCTAATTCTCCGCTTCTTCTGTAGACCTTTCATGTGATCAGGGTCTCCACACCATAGTGAGGGAGTTCTAGCCCTCGCTTCTCTTCCTTTTTTTCCTTATTCGTCTGAGTCTGGTCTTGGCACCACTCCTTCTTGTTAAGCCACTTTCAAACCCTTTGCTTCCAATCCTTTTGACTTCGAAAGAGGACTATCCCATGATGATCAACCTCGCCTCTGACAGCTGCTTCTACAAAGGTTGCAAGGTAACATATTGGCGTAAGTATGCATTTTATGATATCATTTCTCATTACTTCACGCATGATTTTCAAAATAAAGTGCTTCTTAACAAGATTAAGAGTGGTAGTCAAGACCTTTATCTAGTCAATCTTTATCTTACTAAATCATTCTCAAAAGAGTCTTTAGGCTTGCTTCTGCAGCACTCTTGGTTAATAAGAACCCCGCAGCTGGGAATTCAACGTTCTCTCCCCGCTTGTTAAGAGCAACCCTTAGCTGGGCATCCACACACTTCACGGCGTCCTTAGCCGGCTCCTTTGGATAAAACACCGTTGCTACTTTGGCCATGCCATGAGTATATCTGAAAGTCTTTTCTCTTCTTTACTCGGCCGAATGCAGGTGCAAGAGGTTGACGGATGAGATGACCAACCTAGGTAATCCCCAATACGAGAGAAGTCTCAAATAGGGGCAGTCTTGACCCAAAATCAATATGAGTTTTCATGATATACATCTCGCCAAAAGGGCTATTATGAAAATCAAGTCAAGATTTCGATAAAAATAAAATTATGAATTATGGCATGTCAAGAGTGGCAAAGTCCCTGCGGGGAAAACCCTGGTCGTATGCATGTCAATGGTCTAAAAATCAAAGGCACAAAGCCCCGGCGCAACAGACTACCTCTTTGAGGGGAAACACCTTGGAAGGAATTCAAGTCCCGACATCTCCCATCCTGCATAAAGCTTATCTCCAATTCTTCTTCTCTTCTCCCTCCAAGACCGAATGTTTCTCGGATATGGCCTTGGTAGGGGCACCGTTGACCATGGGCAGTTGGTTATAGGACGTCGCTTTCAATGCACGCCTGGCTTTGGGCAGTTTTTTAGCCAAAGAGGAATGAACGAGGACCCCTAGCCAGTGGTTCAAAACACCCTTTGATGCTGCTTTAGCAATGTCTAGCAAAATTTAAACAAAAAATTGAATATTTCTTGTCCAAAATCCATAAAAATTTGAAATATTTTACAAAAATTCATAAAAATTTGAATATCTTTTCCAAAACTCATAAAAATTTGCATATTTCAAAAATAAAAAAATGCATTGTATTTTCTGATGGTGTTTTGCAGGAAC
Organism: Amorphophallus konjac; assembly: GCA_022559845.1. NCBI lineage: Eukaryota > Viridiplantae > Streptophyta > Magnoliopsida > Alismatales > Araceae > Amorphophallus > Amorphophallus konjac. The sequence goes on from JAHNEJ010003487.1 coordinate 95,521, forward strand.
AACTTTGCAAGGATCAAGAGCACGGGATAAGTCCTATCTCCACTCATTACTATCAATCTATTAATTTCTCCCGATATTCTCATGACATGCCACCTTTGGGCATTTTTTTGATTATCATCTCCCTATATCATTCTCATTATCATATCTCCTGATTATCATCCTGATTATTCATCTCCAGATCTTTCAATCAACTCCTGCTAATTTCTCTTGATCAATTCTGCCACTGGGCATTATATCATTCTGATCATTCAACTCTACATCTTGATTAGCCAAGATTGTCATCCTCATGACAAACAACAAATAATGATGCTTTGTAATATCATGATTCAACTCATAATGGCTGATTGATGCTTTGATTCATGCTTTGATGACTATGCTCAAATGCCTTATTCATTGCTTGTTATCTTCATTATATCTTGGCTGATGAATCTTTGAGCGCAGGAAGAAGCTCTTGGTCCCACCGACTGGGCATCATCAACATCCAAGTCCCACGGTGTTTGCACATTATTTCATCTCAGTTCCCCATATGCTCATTGCTATCACCATCTCTCCCTGTATGCATTCTACTATATGTTACATACGCTACTAGATTATATCAAGGACCTTGTGGCTTTGGTAAATCTGGAATTTGAGTTCCCCTTCATCAAAAATAATGATGATTCCAGAGGAGTCTTAGTCATACGGATAGGCCGTTGAGCCATCCAAGACTGGGGACGATGGTTCCCTTTTGTGAGTTGGTGCGTGGATAAACGGGCTTCGGCTTAGTATCAGCTCGCAGAATGGGTTTCTTGACTCAGTCTGGACAGTTTAATGATATTTATCCTTGATTATCTTATATTTTCGTTTGATTTAATTTTTCCCTTTAAACCCAGCATGCATTCATGTAGGATTTTGAATCAACTTTGGAAAATCACTCTGATAAGCTGATTTGGAGAGTCAAATTGATCTTAATCTTTCCAGATATGAGATATTCCATGCCAAATTGTGTCCTCAGTTTGTTTTGTCGCTGTTTTGGGTCATTTTCTCGAAAGCTCCTTGTTTGGATTTCTATCATCTTATTTTAATCATTTTCCTTTGATCCACCTTGGCTGCAGCACGTCCACATTGGCTGGTAACCGCTCCCCAATGGTGAAACCTACAGGTTTGTGACCTGGGGTACTTCCACCGCGCTGGAAGTTGATCATTCTTTTATCTCCTTCGTGCCCGCATGCACACTCCCTCTTTTATCCAAACATCGTTGATTTCATTGAATTTCTCGGGATTGCTTCATCTCGAGTTTTTGATTTAATTCTCATCAAGTGATGTTGATTGCGTGTCTCATCACACCTTGGCATCTACTTTTCAGTTTGCTCTGCTCCCTTGCAAAGCAGACGCCAAGGCGGGGCAGCTGTAGACACGCCAAAATTGACGTTACTATGAGTACATCTCATATTACCTTGTAATGCCCCAATTTGACCCTCAAATTAGCTCTGTTTGAGTGGTTTTTCTCACTTTTCTTGGATTTCTCCCTTTTTCCTCTCTTTTCCTATTTTTCCCTATTTTTCTGGATTTTTCTGGATTTTCTGGGCATTTTTCTCTATTTTTATGTATTTTTCAGAAATAACGACTTGATGTGGGGCGTCTTTTAAATAACGGCTTAGACTTGGGCGTTTCTAAAAAAATTGACGACTATAGTGGAGGGCGTCCATTCTTTCAAATTCCTATTTTTCTGGATTTTTCTGGGAATTTTTTGGAATTTTTTGAGAATTAACGACTTACAAGGAGACGTTATTTTGAATTTGAAAAGAATAAAAAAATAAAAAAATTGAATTCCCGACCTATGCACGGTCGTCTTTTTCAAATTAATTATTTTAATATTATTTTCAACTCACTTCCAGAGGTGATTTGGTGACCTTCCGAGTGTCAGAAAAATACGCAAAAATAGTCATTGGAATCAGCACAATGAGATGCACATCCACCTAAAAAATGGGAAAATAATATTGAGAAATGAAAAATAACCCTATTTTGAATATTTTGAATTAACGTCCTTATCTAAGTCGTGTTTTTAATAACGCCTTCTGGTAGGTCGTCAATTCTTGAATTGACGCCCTTGTTCAGGTCGTGTTTCACCTTTCGGGTTCTAAACGAATGCAGTCTTTCCCCAGAGAGTCCCTGCTTCGTTTGGGCTCTTGCCCAGCTTAATCCTCCCCTCCTTGGGCTCTTGCCCCTTCTTATCTTTTCCTCCGTTGGACTCTTTCCTTCTTATCTCTTCTTCGATCTTATTAATAGGGCTCTTCGTCTCTGTTAATCGGTTGGATGCTTCTCTTCCCCTCCGCTTTTGTTTTTCCTTTCGTTTTCTTCTTCTTGCAGGTTGCTGCTGTGGTTTGGCTGAGGGAGAAGTTGCACGATCTGAAGCTTCCTCCCCCTTGAATATCAAAGCCAACGCACAGGCTCCTTCTTCCTTTTTTTTTATTTCTTTTACTACATCGATTCACATATGCATGCATCATTACTGTCAACTTCCATTCTCAACCACGTTGAGAATATCTCCCATAAGTGCATCTCTTGCACTCTTTCCCTTATTCTATTTTGCATTCAATCATCATATTCTCACCCTTTTGCATAGGGGTTTAAGGGCAACCACCCTTAAGGTGTGTTCTTGCACATATTTTCATGCTCATATATTTTTTTTTATGAATTGATGCTACACTCACCATGATCTAATTCCTATCTTTTATTGGTGTTTGTTGATTTTTGCAAGGGTAATTAAAGAAGAACTCTCTTCATCGGCCGGCCGATTTGAAGAGAAAGGAAAGCACTCACATCCCCGCATTCAAGGTATTTTTCGCGATCCCTCCATACTTTTTTTTAGTATTATATTTTGAGGCCTCGTGTCTCTGGCGATCACATCTCCATCTTAGCACCTCGTGCTTATTCGTGTTTCACATGCTTTATTTATTTCTATTCTATTTGTTTTAAGTGGATTTTAATTAGAATCTACAGGCTGCAGAGTGGGCCCCGGCGTCTTTTATCTGGAATTTTCTTGGTTATATGTTTTGTTCTTTCCTTGGCTGTTTATTACTTCTTCATGCATCTATCCCGGATGATTTCTCTTCCTTTTGTTCGTTAGTGTTATTATTATTATTATTGTTATTATTATTTTATCTTTTTTTATTACCCCTCCCACCTCTTTTATTATTGTTGATGTTGCACATTTGGAGCTCTTGAATTAGCATAATTTCTATTAATTTATTTGATAATGTTGATGCCCTCGTCGAGCCATATATATGCGTATATATATATATATGGTGTGCCGGCGAAGGAAACATGGTGTACCGCTGGAGGTTGGAGGGGTGTACCGCTGGGGGTAATGGGGGTGTACCGCTGAAGGCTTGAAGGGTGTACCGTTGGAGGCTGGGGGGGTGTACCGCTGGGGGCTGGAGAGAGTGGGTCGGTGAAGGAGGGGGATATATATATATATATATATATATATATATATATATATATATATATATATATATATATATATGGCATGTACGTTCCCCAACCTCAAGTCTACACGTTGCCTATTCGACCAGCATGGAGTCTGTACATTGGCCGTTCAAAGTTTGTACACTGGCCATCGTGAAGTCTATACGTTGGCTGGCCTAAAGTCTGTACGTTGTAACATGAAGTCTGTACATTGGCTGGCCCAAAGTCTGTACGTTGTAACATGAAGTATGTACATTGGCTGGCCCAAAGTCTATACATTGGCCAAGACATGAAGTATGTACATTGCCCCTTTGGCTGCAGCTTGAAGTCTATACGTTGCCAAGCCCAAAGTCTGTACGTTGGACAAGTCTATATATTGCAACGTGAAGTCTATACGTTGGCTGGCCCAAGTCTATACACTGACCATCACGAAGTCTGCACGTTGGCTAGCCCAAGTCTATACACTGGGGCACGAAGTCTATACATTGGAGCACGAAGTCTATACATTGGATCCCGTTGAGACGGTGGCTGAGGGTGTACCGGGGAAGGGAGGGAGTGTGCCGCTGAAAGGGCCAGGGGGAGTGTGCCGTTGAAGGCTGGAAGGGGCGTGCCGCTGGAGGCTGGGAGGAGTGTGCCGTTGGAGGCTGGAAGGAGCGTGCCGTTGGAGGCTGGAAGGAGTGTGCCGTTGAAGGGCTACTCTTTTGTTATTTGCTTTAAGGCTTTTCTTTTCTTCTTGTCTTAATTCTTATGTAATTTCACATAAACTTCTCCCCTTGCCCTGTTCTGTTCAGCCTTTTCCTGCGGGTCGGACATTCAGGCTACCGGGTAGTCGATTAATTCGGTTCTCGTCATGGTGCCGACAGTGGCTTGATTAGTTGGAAGGTTCATTGATCATTCCATTCGTTTATTGTTTCCCTTTGCCTCTTATCATGTTTTGTTATTTTCTCACAAAAATTCGGTAGCATCTCCCCTTGACCCGGGGCGTAAGGGAGATAAAGGGAACGCGCCCACATGGAGTGGCGGAACCCGACAACTGGAGGTGGGCCCCCGGGGGAGCAACACCTTTATAGAACCTCGGAAAACGTGAAGGAAAGGGGCTCGGGGCGAGGCCAAGAAGTGGGCTGCTGGGGGACTGAAGGGTGTGCCGCTGGGGGCCAAGGTGAGTGTGCCGCTGAGGGCTAATGGGGGTGTGCCGCTGAGGGCCGATGGAGGTGTGCCGCTGAGGGCCCAAACAGGTGTGCCGCTGAGGGCCACAGAGAGTGTGCCGCTGGGGGCTGAACAGGGTGTGTCGGTCAATGGCCAGGCATGTGCACCGCTGGAGGCTCAAGCAGGGCTAGTATATGGGCTGGGAGACTTGCAGGCCGTTCAGGGTAAGAAGAGGGGAAGTTTAAGGCTAGAGATAGGCCACTGGTAGCTGGATATTCGGAGGGTGAGTAAGAATCTCCCTCTCTCTTCAAGCCCATGGGCACAGCAAGTGGCCATGGAAGGGAGTGAAGGATTCATGAGGCCAAGGATCATGGGAGAGCGATCATATCGACATGAAGACCCCAAAAACACCGGAGAAATGGGGAGATGGAGGGAAAACGAACAACCCCATCAAAAGACCGTGAGAGCTAGCGCAAGCCAATAAAACTCATAGAGAAACCCCAAAGAGGGTGATTTTCATTTATGGGGAGCCAAAGGCCAAAGTACCGACAGGGAGAGCTGACCGCGAGAGCTGACCTGATTTGTTGATCTCTTGGTCTTTTTGTCAGTGCCGACAGGGAGTCGGGAACTGACCTGGTTTGTTGGTCTCTTGGTCTCTTCGTCTCTTCGCCAGTACCGACAGGGTGTCGGGAGCTGGCCCGGTTTGTTGTCTCTTCTTGTCCTTTCTTTCTCTTTTTTTTGTACCACATTACCGATACAAGCGCCCTTTCGGGTTTTCGCCGGTACCGGCCCCCTCTTGCTTTTGCCCACGCGCCCTTTCGGGTTTTCACGTGGCGGGGTACCCAATTTTGTCTGTGGCGCCCTTTCGGGTTTTCGCCACAGCCGGGTTGTTGCCATTTTTTACCCTTGTCCCTACGTAGGGGAAAGTCCGGCGGGGTACCTCTATTTTTAACCCCATTTTATTTTCTTTCTTTCTTTTTGAAATTGGGTGATATGCGAGTGTAGGCTAGGGCACGAAGCCTTGCGCCGGAAGATAAGGTTCACTCGTTGGCAAGAACAGAATGCCAGCGCAACGGGAGAATCTGTGGCGATTCGGACGTAAGGTCCTTAATGGCCGTATTGTGCGGAGTGGGTGGCTAGGGCACGAGGCCTTGCGCCGGAAAGGGACTTATTCGTTGGCAAGGGACTAATGCCAACGCAAGGATAGAGGTTCTGCCGATCCAGACGTAAGGCCCGTAATGGCAATATTGTGTGATGCGGGTGGCTAGGGCACATGGCCTTGCGCCGGAAAGGGACTTATTCGTTGGCAAGGGACTAATGCCAACGGAAGGATAGAGGTTCTGCCGATCCAGGCGTAAGGCCTGTAATGGCAATATTGTGTGATGCGGGTGGCTAGGCATGAGGTGACGTGCCAATGACGGGCTTGTTTGCTGGCATGGGAATGGCACCATTGCAAAGGTGGCCCTGTGCAGGGGTAAAGTTGTTTTGCTTGTGCGGATGTGTGTATGACCCGGCTTGTGGGGATGGAATGTTTTCCCCGGGAGGATCTTATTTTTTTTTTATGCCTCACTTATGCGTACGTAGGTATATATATATAAGTGGATGTATATGTATGTGTGCATATATACATATATATATATATACGCATATATATATTCATATTTATTTGGTAGAGTTTTTTTGTTTCCTTTTTTTTTTCTTTTTACCCCCTTTTTCTTCTTTTATTCTCCTCCCCCCCCCTTTTTCTCTTCTCTTTTTTTATTCTCCCCCTGTTTTCTCTTCCCTTTTTTATTCTTTCTCTCTTCTCTTTTCTTTTCTTCCTTCTTTTCTCCCCTCTTCCCTTCCTTCTCATTTTCCTTCTTCTTTTTTTTTATCTCCTCCCCCCCTTTTGTTTACCCCTCTCGACTCCCTTTATTTCTCTTCCCCTTTTTCTCTTTTTTTTATCTCCTTTTTTTTGTATAAAAGGGGGGGTGGGGCGGTTACCGTTTCCCCCCTCTCTTTTGAACTCTCTTCCCTCTCTCTTTCTCTCTTCGACGGGCGAAACCCCCTCCCCTTCTTCTCCGTCTCCGTTGCCGAGGGCCGCCGCCGTCGTCGGTCCGGTGAGGGCATCACCGTGGAAGCCCTCCCCCTCTTTTCTCTTCCTCCTTCTTCCTCCCTCGGCCTCCCTTCTTTTCTCTTCCGCTTTTCATCCCCCCCTCTCTTCTCCATTTTCATCCTCGGCGGGCGGTGGAGCCCTAGGGCTTCTCTGCTTCTTCTTTCTCCTTCTTCTTTCTCCCTCGACCTCTCTTCCTTTCCCCTCTCCCCCCTTCGCCTCCGGTATCATGAGCTACCGCCGGTGCGTGAGCCTGAGGGCGTGCCGGGGAGTGGGCATCGGAGCGTGCCGGGAGGGCCGCCATTGGTGGATCGGGGAAGGTGCTGCAGGGTGTGTCGGCGAGAGAGCTGATGGGCATGCCGAGGAGGCCGTCTGTGGAGTGTGTCAGCGAAGACGCTTCAAAGCGTGCCGGAGAAGGCCTCTTGGGCGTGCCGGCGAGAGTAGCCAGGAGCGTGCCGGGGAGCGATGTTGGCGACTGTGCCGGTGAGGGCACGGAGGAGTGTGTCGGGAAAGACGGCTTGCGGGTGTACCGGGGAAGTGGGTAGGAGGTGTGCCGACGACGACCCGCGAGGGGGCGTACCGGGGAAGGCACTCGCAGGGCGTGCCGGCGAAGCCACCAACCGGGCGTGCCGGGGAAGGCCGTTGTGGGCGTGCCGGGGAAGGCAGCTTGCAGTGTGCCGATGAAGGCGACCACGGGGTGTAGCACTCGGGAGCGTGCCGGTGAAGGCTTGGGCGGGTGTGCCGGGGAAGGCACCCGCGGTGTGTGCCGGTGAGCAGAAGCTGAGCGTGCCGGGGAAGCACCAAGGGGCTATGCCGGCGAGGGCCTTTTAGGGAGAGTTGTACCGGCCAAGGGGCCAAGGGGGATTTTTAGCTAAGGAAGAGGACTTCTTCGACCGGCGGACTTCTGGTGTTGCCTCTCGGGGCCCACCATGCTTTGTTGGGGCCGTCACTCCTTGTGGACGCGCACCCGTATTTTCCCTTACGCCTCTGGCCTAGGGGAAACTCTGTCGAAATTTCGTCAGAAATTGGCAATATTTTATTCATTTGACTTGTAGCAAAGCCCCCCCCCCCTTTTACAGTCTTTCATTTTCCTCTTGCATATGGCTTATTCTGATCTTCTATTTGTACATCTTTGCAGATAAATGGCTGCTCCAAGTGGTTCTTCTGCCCCTGCTGCCGCTGTCGGTGCCGACCTCATTCCGCGGGGTGCAGTGTCGGCAGTCACATGGCTCAATGTAGAGGACCTAGACCGAGAGCACGCAGAGATTGCCGCCTTGGCTGAGTCATCGGGGTCCGACCGTGAAAGCATGGACGTCCGCAGACTCGTCAGGGTTGAAAGCGGCTTCACATTCGATCGGGCCACCGAAGAATACAGGAAGGATTTCCCGAAGGATATGCACCTCGTTCGATTTCTGAAGCATTTGCGCTCTCGAGAGGGGCGAGATTATCGCGTCATAAAGGCGGCCGAGCGGGCGATCCTGCATGCCCGAGACAGTCTGCTATACAGCGTCCCCAGGAGCATTCCGATGTATCTGGTGGGAGAAGCCCGGGAATGGAAGCCGGTCCTGGGGATCGAAGGGGTGCTACCGGCTGAAGATAAATTGGTGCGAGCCCCTCAATTCACGCCAGCAAGGTGGGACATGTCTGCGGAGAAGGTGCATGGCGAGTCACCCCAATTTGGCTTATTCTTGGCTCCCCTAAAATGGGGTTATAGGGAGGAGCCGTTCATATTGGACTGTTTGGCCATCAGGTTCAAGTACGAACTATCACTGGGCTGGTTCGGGAAGCTGAAGCTTCAAGACGCCCACAGTTTCCGAGAAGGGGCGGTGGAGTTCACTGAATATGTACTGTTCAACTACGCCCCATTGCTGGTCCGGGTTGACATCTACCACAGCGTGTACGCCTCCCGGTATGGTTACCCCATCTCCAAGGGTCTCTGTTGCGGCATGATAGAAGTATTTAGTGCGGAGACCAATACCTTTTACACGGCGGAGGGAGAGACTTCACTTGATTTGTGGAGCCTAAGCCAGCTGAGCGGCTTGCCCATTGACGGGGAGCCTTATGAAGAAGTATGCCTCCCGGATTTGATCAAGGATGAGACTAACGGGGACGGCTATTATTCTCTGGGGTATTCATACCGGTACCTGATGAAGGCGTACCGGGAGGTGTACCAGTTGTCGCACAAGAGGAAGCAGCCCGCCCGTGGGGACAGAAAACGGGTGCGTATGGCAGTATGGCTGGAATATTTCTACGATGGGCTGAAGCAGTATGAAGATTTTCCTTGCGTTGGCACCGCCGTTGCTCGCAAGAAGCGTGCGAAGCCCAAGCATGATGTGAAGATCCCCTCCAGGGGACGTCGGAGCGGGGCCAATCCGATGGGGGTTGACCCACAGACTCACTGTGCCGCCTATCTGACGTACTGGCTGTGCTCATTTGCCATGCCGTACGGGGACGAGACAGTGATCCGGCCAGATGCCATCTACCCGACGTGCCAGATGGCGTGGGGTGTCAAACTTTCTCTGTGCCCGGTGGTGCTCTGTTTGATTTATAAGGCCCTGGGAGACATCAGCACGCACCAGTTCCCGAGGCAGGCCCGGTACGTGTGCCCACTGCATTTCTTCAACGCGTGGGTTTGTTCACTGTTTCCGGAGTTTACCCCTCGAGTCCTTCAGGATTGGGGGCTGGTACCGAGGATGCTGGAGTTCGCGAGTGCAGAGCCAGCTTCTACTTCCATGCGGATGTATGATATTCGGGGCCGGTTGACCACGGTTCCCCAGGATGCAGCCGGTACCATTCATTTCTGGACGCTGGCCGCACATTCAAGCCCCCTTGTGAATAATAAGAGGGAGTGCAAGGATGACCAGGTGGAGAGGTACGTTCACCCTATCAGCTAGGAGAACGTGGTCCGCCCGCTGCTGGAACCGGAGCTGAGGGACTGGGCGGTATCCATTCGTCCTAGCGTATTGGTGTTCAGAAAGGGGGATAATGTACTGCTGGAGCCGTATTACCCCTTTCGATTTGGCCGGAACTTCGGATATGACCAGCATATCCCCGCCTATCATTCACAATTTGGCTTGCCCTCGCGGAATATCCGGGGAGGTTCAGTTGCCGAGCACGCTAAAAGCTGGTGGGACTTCTTCCACCGGGCGGGCTCTGCCTCCTTCAGGGTGCCAGCCCCGGGTTGCGTGCCCCGAGTGACCGAAGACTATATCAAGTGGTGGAATGCCCGGACGGCCTTCTATCGGTTGCACAAAACCGATTGTTGGGATGGCGCCGAAAGGAGATTCCTTAGCCGGCAACCGGTGCCAGTACTTGACATTGAGCCAGATCATCTTCTTCGGCTCAAGAACATGCAGGAGAAGGAGGTGGCAGCATATATGATAGCTCGTCGGGAAGCCCGGGATAGGAGGCCGACGCCGAAAGTGGAGCTGCCTCCAGTGGCGAAGGACAGCTATCAGAAGACGCTGAGGGATCTGTGCCGGGTAGGGAGCGACTGCCTGGACCTCATCAATTATCCATTCCCCATAGAGGAAGAGGGGACTCCCGCCAAGAGCTGGCGTCCGGAGAGAGATACGCTTTGCCCATACCGCACTTTCATGAGGCGGGAGGAGAGGAAGCCCGAGAACTATAAGGACACCACATGGCTATATGTCCTTCTCCGGGTGAACGGACTGACGATCGAAGATTAGAGGGCCTCCTTCCTGGGCAAACGCCTGCACATCCCGTACTATTATGCTGACGGGTGGGGCATAGACCACTTCAGCCTCTTCTGCCACCTTTCCATGAAGAAACACGCGGATCTGGCCAGTCTTACGGATCGGTGCCAGAAGATCGAGGATGTGTGCTGGCTCGTTCGAGAGGCGGCACGTCGGGATAGAGAGCCATCCTTGAGCTACTGGCCGATTACCTTGCGACTGTATACTGGCCCTCACGGTACTTGATCTCTTTTTTCTTCCTTTGTCTTCGTCTCTTATCATTGCGGCCTTTGCAGACAGTTGGATGCTAATCATGAGTGCGTGTCTGTTCTTTCTCTTTTTCTTTCTGACAGACCACCCCGACAGCGTGCAAATGGCCACGTACCGGAATCTCCTTCGGCTCGTGCAAAAGCCCGCATATTTTGAAGCCGCGCCACTGGCCCCGACTGCGGCTCCTCTGCCCAAGGCGGCGAAGAGGCGCCGGGCAAAATCTCCCGTAAAGAAAGCAGTGGACGCCGCTAAGGTGGCCAAGTAGCGGGACACGAAGCGGAGAAAAACAGAGGCGGCCAAGGCCCCGACCGTCATTCCTTCGGTGCCACGGGTCCCCTCTTTTGAGGAATTCGAGGCTGCCCGACCCGAGCCCAGCCAACCCGCCGGTCAGTACCTTCGACTATCGCCGTGTCTTTAAGTCTCCCCTTTTTTTTTATTTTCATCCCGGAGCAGATCCCTGACACTTGAATATTTCTTTTGTCTTAGCCCCTGTGGAAAAGCCCGTGCCCACGCCTGTTCCTCACGCGGGGGAGCCTGTTCCTGTGCCCGCGCCTGACTTGGGTGAAGCCGCGGCCATAGCGAAGTCGCCTGTTAAGGAGGCGTTGGCTGCTGCCAAGGTGGCCGGGCCACAAGCGGCAAAGCGGAGGCGGGCTGAGGAATTCCCGGCTCCGACGGTACCCCCTCCGGTGGCCCCTATCCTATCTTTTGAGGAATTTGAAGCTACCCAGACCAGGCCGAGTTACGAGGCTGGTGAGGTTCATCGGCCGCCTGCGTCATCCGTGATCGATTTGCCTCCTGGGTTGGCCTCGCACTCGCGTATGGCGACGATGCGTTTCTTCTCTGCGGGCGGCGCAAAGGAACCGGCGCCCGTGTCAGTCCCGGGCGAGGGCAGGGCTGCGACTCCCGAGAAGGCTCTGCCCGTCGAGGAAGCCCACGGGTCATCCCGGGCTGTAGGGGCCGAAGAGGGTATTTGTCTTTAGTCGGCCTGAACGACTTATTTGTTCTTGGAGAGCCGACTGGATTTGATGTAATCCACCCTTTTCTTTTTCGTGACAGGCACGGCAGAGGCAGTCGCTGGACTATTCGGGCCCCGCGTGCAACTTCCGACGACGCTTCTATATGTGAGGAGAAGGCCAAAATCCGGCATACCGGCCTCATCTAGCCCGAGGGAGGGTGCCCCAGCCATTGAGCTTGAGGTGGAGGCCCCTTTGTCGGCAAGGGGAGAGCCTGCGTCGGTCGAGTCATCGTCGGGCGAAGAGGTAGACTACGATTACTCTTCCGATGAAGCGGCTCCCGACGAAGGCGTGCCCGGGGCATCGGAGCCGCCCGAGCCGGTCTTCGGGGCCCCCTTACTTGCTGGCTCCCCGAGCTTTGTGGGGAAGACCGCTGTAAGTGTGAGCTTGCTCAGGCCGGCTCCTTCCTCCCTTTCTTGGTTATCTAATGACCTTTTCTTGTCAAGTCCGGGTTTCAGGGGCTCGACTTGCCGGAGACTATGGAAGAGGGTGCCCCAGTTGCGCCGATCGACCGTCAGGTGGGGGTCGATGTAAGCTCGGGCAAACTAGCCCTTCTATTCGAGGCTCTTGATCAAGAGTCGGCCGCAGGGGCTTCAAGTGTTTCCGAGGCGGCGGCCGAGCCTCTGGAGGAAGGAGAGATCGCGCCCGCTGACCGCGTCCTCATGGTGGTCGAGGTAAACATGGTTTTATGGCTCTTCCCACTTCTCATCCTTGCGCAATTTATTCCCAGCGACAGGCGGCTAACCGTATTTCATGTGGGCAGGCGGTGTCGACGACCGGGAAGATGTCTGGCCGCTCTCGCAAGGCAATCGCCAAGCGGAGGTCGATTACCGGTCAGCGACCAGCGGGGGGACCGATTCCGGCATCTGTTCCGGAGGTGGAGACTCTTGCCGTGCTCGTGCTGGCTGGAAGCGTTCCCCACCTATTAGTCCCACTTCCACCTCTTCCGAAGCTGCCGGCCCAGATGAAGGACCCGTTTCTGAGACAAATATTCGTGGGGCTCCGTGCACATCTGGAGGGGTCCCAGCCGCGAAGGAGAAGTTCATGGGTGACTACTTCGGGCCCAGCCTTACTTGAAGCCCCTCCTCTGGCCGGAGCAGCGACACCCACACCCCTGCCCCTTGGAATGGCAGAAGCGAGTCAGGCGGAGGCAGAGGAGGCAGGGGAGCTCCAAATAACGGGAGTGCCGGAGGCTTCGGCAATGGTCTTGTCCACTCCCCGGGCAGTGGCTGGCCAAGGGTCTCTGGTTGAGCTACACCGACCAGGTGGTTTGACCCTTGCCCTTCCTTCCTCTTCAGCGGCAGTGGACGCTGACCTGTGGGCAGAAGTGGACAACACCGTGGAATTCACTCCTCCGGTCGTGCCCTCAGTCAGCCATATGTCATCAGAAGCGCCAGTCCGTCAAATGCTGATCACTCTACGGACCATGCTCCTCGCCGACCCTTCTCTGTCGTATCGGGAGGTGCACACCATAGCGACGCAGTTGACTGGGGCGTTGCAAGTGCTCAGCTGCCCACTGGAGGAATGGTCGCGGCGGGTTCTGCTGTTGCTGAAATATGTCAAGCGCCACGAGTTTCTGGAGACCCAGGCTCCCGGCGAACGTACCGCCCTTGACGCTCAGGCAGACGAATATCTGCAGACCTTGGAGGCCCGACGCCATAATAGAGAGTGCCACGGAAAGGCCCTGGAGGAAGGTGAAGGCAGCGTCCGTTCCTTCAAGAGCCGGATCGAGAAGCTGGAGGGCTACCTCGCTGCGGCTAAACTCGGCCTTGCCGAGGCGGAAAGGACGGTGGCAGAGGAGAGGGAAGCTCTTGCCATTGCCGACGTTGAAGTGATGTCCATCGAAGCGAAGCTCGCCCGTCTTGAGGAATTGAGGGGCCGACTGCGCGATATGACGAACTTCCCTTGCGTCGGGATCCTCCCTCTCGAGGACATCTTCAGGGACATCGACTAAGCGTTGCATCCCTTAATTCCTTTTTTCTTTTCTTTCGAATGTAACACAGGGGTATGCCCCGCAGCACATGTAGTCTGGTCCCTTTTCTGAATAGAGCAGAGCATTTATGATTCCACGCGTTCTTTTTGTATGCATTTGTCCCAGAGGGAGCTTTCTTACCCTTCTTTCTCTTCTGTGTACATTGTTTTCTTCTTCCCCTCCTTCCCCTCTTTCGTGCTGAACCACGTTGGCAGGGTGTGGGTCTTCGCGAAGATTTGCTTCGGGAGAACCAGGCGGGGACCCACGTCAGGGTACAGGAGAGTGCTCGCCTTCCCAGGGGGAGGACGAGGGGACCACTCCACCATACCGAACGGGCGACTCCCTGGTTTCGCCGAAATATTGGAAGCGCGTGCTGGCCTCCAGCGGGGGGCCTTGGTCAGAGACCGGGCTTCTCGTCGTTCGGAGGGGACGGAGAGAAGAGTTTGTTTTTTTTTCTTTTAGTCAATTTTTGGTACCTCCGCTGATGCGGGGCGGTGGCTGGAAATGGGGGGCGTTCCCCTTCTCTGGTTCTCTTTTTTTTTTCTTTTTTTTCTTTTTTTTCTTTTTTTCTTTTTTTTTTCTTTCTTCTCTTTCTATTTTTTTTCTCTTTTTCTTTCGCTTCTTCCCTCTTTCTCTTTCTATTCCTTTTTTTTTGCTTCTTCTTTTTTTGTCCCCTTTTTTTTCTTTCTATTATTCTTTTTCCCTTTTTTTGGAACCCGGCTGGTGGTCAAATCATTTGGACATTAATCACGCAAATCCGCCCCAAAATGGGGCGGATAGTAATATTATTTCCTGAATGGGGGCGCCGGAGCCTGGTACAGTCTCAAGTGCCTTCCATTAAGAGGCGGGAACTGAACTTCCCCGCGATGGTTGACAATTACATAGGCCCCACCCTCGTAGACTTTTTGGACTACGTAGGGTCTGAGTCAGTTCTCGTTCAGCTTACCCTTGGGGTTGGCAGCCATGAGATCTCTTCTCTTGACCATGACAAGGTCACCTTTCTTGAATTCGCGCTCCTTGACTAGCTTGTCAAAGGCACGCGCAATTCGGGCCTGGTAGACCTGAATATTATGTTGGGCTTGAAGCCGCTTTCCTTCCAGACTGGAGAGTTCTTCGAGCCTTCGCTCGGCGTTGGTCTGCCCCTCGGGGACAAGCCCATGCTGGATGGCGACGCTGAGGGATGGTATCTCCAGTTCGACGGGGACGATTACTTCCGAGCCATATACGAGAGAGAAGGGCGAGCAGCCCGTTGGGGTCTTGTATACGGTTCGGTACTCCCAAAGCGCTTCATACATTCTTTCTTCCCAGTCCCTTTTATTAGAGCTAATAGTTTTGGCCAGGAGAGTGCAAAGTGTCTTATTGAAAGCTTCGGCCAGCCCATTAGCTTGTGGATTGTAAGGAGTGGAGGTCCTCCAATCAATTTTGTATTTTTCTGCTAGCCGGTAAACCTTCTGGTTGCGGAAGTGGCTGTCGTTGTCTGACACAATCCGGTCGGGCACGCCAAACCGGAATATAATGTTGTGGCGGACGAACCTGACAACGATTTCTCTGGTGACCTCCCGCAAGGCAATGGCCTCTGCCCAGCGGGAGAAGTAGTCGGTCGCCGCCAGAATGTATTTGCAGCCTGTGGAAGATGCGGGTAAGGGGCCCACAACATCTGTTCCCCATTGGGCAAACGGCCAACTGGGTGCGGTTGGGTGCAGTTGCACGGGGGGCCTCCTGGGTATAGTGGCATGCTCCTGGCATCTCTGACACGACTTAGCGTACTCGCAACAGTCGTTGAACATTGCAGGCCAATAGTAGCCAAGTTTCTTGATTTCAATTTTCATCTTCGGCCCCGCCTGGTGTGCGCCAGCTGTGCCAGCATGGACCTCCTTCATAACCCTCCAAGCTTCTTCAATGGACAAGCATCGGAGGAGTAGCTTCTGTTTGGCATCCGCCACAATTCGGAATAGTATTCCGTTTCGGAGCTCATAAGAGTCTTTGGTTCTGACTAGCTCGATCCTTTCTTCTCTTCGGTCAGGTAATTGCTGGTGTTTGAACCACTGCATCAGGGAGGCTCTCCAGTCAGGTAGGCCGACGGCTTCTGCTGCAGTGACCTCTAGTTCTTCTTCTTCTGGCTCCTCTTCTATCATGCTGGGCATCTGGCGCTGGTTTATTACTTGGATATGGAGAGATCCATCTGGAGGCACTGCCAGTGAGCTTGCCAATTTTGCCAATGCGTCGGCTTGTGCGTTCTCCCCTCTGGCGACATGGCCTATCTCGAGGAGATAGAACCGCTCCATGAGCCGCTTCGCCTTAGTGTGATAAGGGAGCAGCTCAGGTTTTCGGACATCAAACTGTCCCTGGACTTGCTTGACGACTAGCAGCGAGTCGCCGAACACTTGGAGCATTTTGATCTCCATTTGGAGGGCGACCTGGAGGCCGATGATCAGAGCTTCATACTCTGCTTCATTATTGGTGCAGGGTTTGCTAATGCAGCAGGAAGTGTGCATCACTTCTCCGTCTGGCGACTTGAGAACGATGCCTGCTCCGGCTCGTATCTTGGTGTGCCCGGACGGGGTCGCTTCTGTCCTCGAGGCTCCATCAAAGTAAAGCTGCCAGATGGCTTGTTGTATTTGGTCTACCTCCAGTGTTTCATCTTCAGGTAGCTCAGTGGCCAACGGGGAGCCTTCGGGCACAGGGTGTGCAGCGAAGAAATCCGCGACGGCTTGCCCCTTAACGGCCTTCTGGGGCACGTAAGTGATGTCAAATTCCATAAGTAGCACGGCCCACTTGCCAAGGCGCCCATTTGGGACAGGCTGGAGGAGGATGTGCTTGATAGGGTCAGCTCTGGATATTAGACTCACTTCATGGGACAGCATGTAGTGCCTCATCTTCTTGACTGCGAAGACCAAAGCGAGGCAGACTTTCTCTATCGGAGTGTATTTGGCCTCCGCACCCACCAGTCTCCGGCTGAGGTAGTAGAGGGCCTGCTCTTTTCCCTCATCATTGTTCTGGGCGAGCATTGCCCCCAGTGAGTATTCGGTGGCCACTATGTAGAGAATGAGCGGTCTGCCTTTGACAGGTGCCCCCAGGACAGGCGGGGTCTTCAGGTATTCCTTTAGCTGGTCAAACGCTTGCTGGCATTCGCGGCCCCAGCTGAAGGGTGCATCTTTCATCATCAGTCTGTGGAAGGGTTGGCAACGCCCCGACAGGTTGGAGATGAACCTGCGGATGTAAGCTAACCGGCCCTGTAGGGACCTCAGCTCTCCCAGACTCTTCGGAGGGGGCAACTCCTGGATGGCCTTTATCTTGAAGGGGTCGATCTCGATCCCTCTGTGCCGGACAATGAAGCCGAGGAACTTTCCACTGGACACACCGAAGGCGCACTTCATGGGGTTCATTTTTAGCCCGTATAGCCGGAGCCTTTGGAAGACAACCCTGAGGTCATTTAGATGTTCATCTCTCTTCTTAGTCTTGACGACCAGATCATCAATGTAGCATTCGACCTTGCTGTACAGCAGCTCGTCGAAGATCTTAGTCATTGCCCGCTGATATGTAGCACCGGCATTCTTGAGGCCAAAGGGCATCCTCTTGTAGTGAAATATCCCCTTGGGCGACCTAAAGGCGGTGTGAATCCGGTCGTGGTCGGCTATCCAGATTTGGTTATAGCCGGACGACCCATCCATAAAGGACAAGGCCTCGTGGCCAGTAGTTGCATCAATCATCACTTCGGTGATAGGCACCGGGAAGTCATCTTTCGGGCAGGCTTTATTCAGGTCGCGGAAATCCACGCAAATCCTGATCTGTCCGTTCTTCTTTTTCACCGGTACAATGTTGGCCAACCATGTGGTATATTGGTTTTCTGCCACGAAATCGACATCTATGAGCTTGTCGACCTCCTTACAGATCTGGCTGGTCAATTCCGACCTCATGCGCCGGGGAGACTGTTTCACTGGCTCCACCTTAGGATCGATGGACAAGATGTGCTGAGTCACCTCGGGGCTGAGTCTGGGCATTTCTTTGTAGTCCCAGGCAAAATAATCTCGGAACTCTTGTAGCAGCTTCATGTATTGTTCTCTCTCACAAGGGGATATGAGAGCACTTAGAAAGGTCGGCCTGGGTCGCCTTCTGTGCCGAGGTTGATCTCAATCAATTCGTCGACTGTGGCCTGACCGCCATTTTCAATTTCCGGCGGGGCTGGCGACAAATCGACGAAGTCTTGGCCTTCATTATCTTCGGGCTCGAGGATGGCATCCTCGTCTTCTTGCTCCTCCTGGCTGGGTGTGGGGGCTGGATTTGCCGTGCAGTCCTCTTGGACCGTAGCCGCCGGGTCTGTGAGGTCCACTGGTGCAGAAAGGCACAGGGCCACCTCGGGGTCTTCTATGTACTCATCGTAGACAGCTTGGACGGGGGCCGGGGCAGCCGCATCTTCAGGGGCCTGGTAGTGGATGGACACGGTGTAGGCTCCTGCTCTGGGGCTGTCCGCCACGTGGGGGCGTGGCGGGGCTACCACATAATCCCCCATCCTGAGCTCGTCCCTGTCAATGAGGTCTTGAGCAATGTCTTTGAAGACATAGCAGTCTTCAATGGCGTGACCCAGCATCTGGTGGTAAGGGCAAAATAGTGGGTCCCCGCTTCTTCGGGTGTCCTGCGGCCTCTTGGACCGTGGGAGGGAGACCTTGCCGTAATGGCAGGCCCAGTCAAAGATGTCCCGGGTCTTCTCTCTCGGGAAGGAGTAGGGCTTCTGCAGCTTCTCTTGGAGTGTTAGGCCTTGCCTGGTTGGCCGCCCGATCAACAGGCTTGCCGTGTCTCTCAATTCCCTTCTTGACCAGACGGGGGTGTCAGGACTGGCATCTCGGGGCCGAGGCATGCGGCCACCCCGCGGGGGGAGAGAACCCTGGATCAGGTCGGCGACTAGCGAGGTCAACTCAGCCAGTCGTACTTTTAGCGTCTCGATCTCCTGTTGCTGCCTATGGTACAAGGCGTACATGACGGGGTCGTATCGAGGGGATTTCGGAGCCTGGCCCATGCTTCTGCTCCTTGTTTCGCCGGTCGGCCGGGGTGGAGGTGCCTCGCTGGTGTGCCCTCTCGAGGTCGACACTTCGGAGAAGGAGGGGGTCTTCTCCAGGCAGCGGCGGCGCGGAGGTTTCCAAAGGAAGACCTCTTCGTCTTGTGCCTCCTGAACCGGGGGCCCGGGATATGCATCTTGACAGGCTTCCCGCGAATCTGTAGCTTCTGCGGGGTCATCGCCAGACCATGTCGAGACTGATATGACGCCAGTCTCGTAATATTCCTCTAGTGAAAAGCCCAGACCGGGGTGCTTGGTGATTTTCAGCAACCGTCGATCCAGGTTTGGTGGGTTCCACATTCTTTCAAACATTTCCTTCCGGCTAGAGGGCTGGTAGGGAGGAATCTTCTACTTTCTGACCATCCTGGCTGCTTGGTCAGTCATGTGGGGAAGTCCCGTAATGGGGATGTGCGGATCATGCAGCTCATCAGGGAATCGGCAATCATCGTCTTCCCTGACTGGCTTCTCCCCAGCAACATAAAAGATAGTGGGCGGCCCTTCGGGGTTAGGTACCTCAAAGGTCCTCAGCTGCTCGGCTGCTTGGCATTCTATCTCTATTACAGGCTTGACGATCCCTGGCGGGACCCTGACGTCTTCTAGCAGGTCTTCGAGGCAAGGCGCCCCTGGTGTAGGGTAGATGGCGAGAGGAGCCGCCTTGAATACCCCTTCTTCTTGTGCAATAAACGGTACATGTGGAGGAGCCACATAACCCGGGGGTGGCGGAGGGAACCAGCCACCTGACTCTGCTTTCTCCTTTCCCTTGTCTCGGGCAGCTTGAGGAGCTTGCTTCGCCTTTTCCAAGTACAGATTAGCATCTGACAAGTGACACTCGAACACCTCGAACGGGTGGAGGTCGGCGAAGATTCTGACTTTCTTTCCTTCACAGGGGTACTTGATGCATTGATGCAGAGTGGAGGGTACCACCCTATTCTGATGTAGCCAAGGCCGGCCAAGCAACGCCTTGTAGGAAGTGATGGAGTTGATGACGTGGAACTGGACCTTGGTGGTGAAGTCATCAAAGGTCAAGTTGAACTCTGCAACCCCCATGGGCACCTCACATTTCTGGTTAAAGCCAGCAATCTTGACATTTTTAACCTCAACCAGGTGTACGTCGAAATAGTGTTTCTGGTACACCCGGTAAGGGAGTATGTTCACTGCTGCCCCTGGGTCGATCAGGACCCTGTTGATGGGCTGGCCATTCAATTGCCCCTTCATGTAGAGGGGTCTGTTGTGACTGCAGGTTGGCAGGAGCATGTCATCTTCTGTGAAGGCCACGGCCACTTCAGGTGACATTTCTGCCAAATAGGCTTCAAGATGTGCTGGCGTCTGGAGTGCTGCGATGATGGCTTGTCGTGTTTCCTCGTTCAAGGACAACATCTCCCATACGGTGAACCGGGTCGGGATCTTCTTGAGGTGTCTGACTATTCGCTCGGCCGCCCGTACCTTGAGCAATTTCATCTCTTCGGGCTTGCTGCGCCTGCCCTCATCCTGGGGTTGGGGTGTCAGGTCAGGGGACGCCAGCTTTGTGGGATCCGTTGCAGCCTGCCGAGCCGGCGGGGCCTGCTGGGCTTCCTCTGTTTCTCGCATAAATTCGGCGAGGTTTGGGATGCCGTTGAATTCTCCTTCTGGTTGGGGAGGAGTAGCCGCCGGTAGAGCTCGGAGATTGCTTGTTTTCCTGGTGGAGGGAGGCACTGGGGAGCGTGCATGCTTGCCTGCTCGGGCTGAAAGGAATTCGGCGAACGAAGGGGTTCCTTGGCTCCTGGCCCCTCCGGGATAGAGACCCGATGGGGGAAGGATCTCGGTGCCTCGGACCTCAGGGTCGGGGATCTGGTATGGTTGTTCTCCCCTGAGCATGATGTTGAGGTTGTCCTGAGGGGGGCGCCCCCACTTCCTTCCTGACCTGGTAGCATGTTGGGAGGTGGACGCCTCAGCTTGATTCACCTCTGCCGGTTCATGGGGTGGCTCTTCTTCTTTCTCTTCCAGGGAGAGAGCGGTGTCGAACAACGTCGAGAGGGTGTTGCAGGTGAAGACGACCTCCTTCTTCTTCTTGCCCCTGGGTCTTCTCTTCTTCTTCTTCTTGCCTCCTGCAGCGGATGGCTGCTCTTGAGGAGGTTCACCCCACAGGGGAGGCTCTTTATCTGCATCAGCTTCTGTTCCCGGAGCCAGCTCGAGTGATTCGAACTCCTTCCAGGGGACATACTCCTTCAGCTCCACAGGCTGGATCTCGGGCTGTTCATAATCTTCGAGCCCATCAATAATAGCCTGAAGTCTTTCAACCGCCGGGCTAGTCTTCTTGTGCATCCGCAGCGGGACAGAACTCTTTTTATTATGGGTGAGCCGTCTCATGACTAGCCGAGGGGCTGTGTCAAGGCAAACTGGGCTTGCCGGGGGCGGTGCAGGTTGGGGCGTCGCCTTCCTCGGGTGAATTGCTGGGGTAGGCCGAGGGGCACGCGCCTTTCTGTTCTTTCCGGGCACGGTCTGCCAACCTTCTTGGTCTTGAGCTGGGGCCATGATGAAAGTCTCATAAGTGGCGCGGGCATAGGACTCCGCCCACTCTTCAGGTAGCTCTTGGTATAGTGAGACTATGTTGACGGAGGAGGTTATGCTGGGCAGCTCATGCGGCTGCGGGGGGGTCTACTTTATGCTCCCCCATGTCCAGCTCCCCGGTCCTGATTAGGGACTCAACAACATCCTTGAAGACGTAGCAGTCTTCAATGGTATGCCCGAGCATCCGGTGGTATAAGCAGAAGCGCGGGTCATCTTTCTTCTTCAGGTCACCGGGCCTCTTCGGCTCTGGCAGTGTAATTTTGCTGTAGCTGGTTGCCCATTCGAACAGGAGTTTGGACTTGTCTCGGGAGAAGGAATAAAGCTTGTTTTTCATCTTCTCCCTTAGTGAGGGGCCCTCCCGCCGTTCTGTAGTTCTGGGCGGAGGAAGGTTGGCAGCCGCCTTGGCTTTATCTTTTTGCTTCTCAAAAGCCTGGAAGTCTAATGCGTGCACCTCAGGGGGAGCTGGCTTCTTCTCGGCCTGTCTGGCTCTCTGGCTTGACATGGCTGGAGTGGAGGAGTATCGGGCCAAAAATGCCTTGATCTCTGCTACCACGTTGTTCAGGCGGTCGAATGTCTTGACCTCAGTGCCGATCATCCTCTCCAGGATTTCTTTCTTCAAGTTTTGTTTGCAGATCTGCACCGCGTCCTCCTGGTGCGGGGGACGCCTGCACCTCATGCTGAGGTTCCTCCATCTCTTGATGTAGTCGAGGGCTGACTCATCGTTCTTCTGTCTCGTAGCATAGAGCTCTGCTACGGTGACTTCCCGTTCTGCAACATAAAATCTTTCCTTGAACTTCTTTTGCATGTCAGGCCAGTCAGCAACGGACCCGGGCGGTAGGCTGGAGTACCACTCGAAGGCGAGTCCGGTAAGTGTCGAGCCGAAGAACTTCAGGAGATAGGCTTCATCAGCAGCTAGATCTCCCATGATGTTCACATAGTAAGCAATGTGTTCCCTGGGGGACCCTTGCCCGTTGAATTTTTCGAACTTCGGCAGCTTGGTGATGCCGACCGGCAGCTTCCTTGCGGCATAGTGGGCCGGGTAGGGTACCCGGTAGACGTCAAACAGCGTCTGATCCCCTTCGCCCCTCTCGGCCAATTTCATATCTATCATCTGTTCCAGCATCAACCGGCTAACCGTTGCCGGGTCGACCGGATTCGGGTAAAAGTGAGCGGGCTGCGCGCTCGGGGTGGCCACCACGGTCGCCCGGGGGGCCATAGGGGACCCTTGTGAAGGCGGAGCCTGTGGCAGGGCCATTACTGTGTAATGTGTTTGCTGTGGGGGCGCGTCCCCGAGAGGGTTGAGGGTTACTGGAAGAGCTGCCTCTGAAGACTGCCCCCTGTCCCTGGGTACTTCGGGTATAACCTCGGTCTGCCAGGACATCGGGGGCGGTGCGTTCCGCTCACTTAGCTGCTTCTTGAGTGACTCGATTTCCTGCTGGAATCGTTGTATCATGAGCATCATTGTAGGGTTAGCTGTGGGGAGATTGGGCACGCCCCCTGTCTCTTCGGCCGGGGCGTCCTCGGATGATGTCGAGGGTCCGCCACTCATGTCGCCGGTGGTGACCACATTGGCCGTGAGGGCCGCAAGGGGCTCTTCAGGTAGGGCCCCTTCGGCGCCTGTGGGTGTCGCGCCGCCTGCCGCTCTCCCTCTTCTAGTAAGGGGTCCCGGCCTGACGGCTATTCTGGCCAATTCTGTTGAACATGTATGCAACATGATTAAATCATTTTATGGTTTTGATGATGTCTGCCTCTTTAGTTGGTTTTGATGATGTCTGCCTCTTTAGTTGGTTTTGATGATGTCTTCCTCTTTAGTCATTAATGAACTATACCTGCATTTGATAATGTTAATATTCATACATTTCAGGTCATTATACTTCCAGTGTAAAAGCTCAAGAATGGCACACCAATCTAGACAACTGAATTGACAGATATCAAGGCATATGACAATATTGGATGCACGAAAATATAGCATGTTTCAAGCACAGAAATCAAGCTGAATAGCATCACACATAAGCATGCTACAAGATAATCCATGGAATGAAGTGGAATTGGCAAATGTGAAAGCTCAATGCAAACGTGAAAGCTCAATGCAAACGTGAAAGCTCAATGCAAATGTGAAAGCTCAATGTTGCGCCCTCGCACGCGGATCGATCTGCGCGGTCAGGTCGCGGGGGTCAAGGGGGCAGCGCCCCTTGCGGGGGTTTCCGGGGGCGGAGCCCCCGGAACAAAAATTTGATTGAAGACTCAATAATAAAATCTTCAAGACAGTCAAGGAAGATGCCACGGACATGACCGGCTGCTAAAGAAGTTGAACGACGGAGCTGACGCGGATAACGGACCAACCCGGGATGGGCCGGGTTCTGCCCAGCTGGCGGTCGACCGCCAGCACAGGGGCGGTCGACCGCCCCAGCCAGAGCCTCACCATCTACAAGCTTTTTCAGTAGCGGTCGACCGCCAGCCAGTGGCGGTCGACCGGAATTCCTAGGGGCCATTCGTCTATAGCATTTTACAGTAGCGGTCGACCGCCAGGAACCTTAGGTCGACCGCCAGCCCCGAGCCAACCTTATTTGACTTCGAAATCCACCTCGTGGCCAGCCCCTTTCCATGGTTTTGTTTAATCAAACCTCACCTAACTTCCCATGATTTGTGGATCTGGTCTGGGGCTTGTTTATAGACCATTCAAAGTCTATAAAACCATTACAAGAGGGTTAAAAACCCTAGTTGATGAAGTGAATCAAGGGAGGCCATTTCGAGAGCACTGTAGCACCTCCGTGAACAGTGTTTCGAGCAGAACTTCTTCATCCTTCCAAGGTGATTCAAGGTGAGATCTGAAGCCAAGCAACCTCCAATCAAGCAAGAAGCAATCAAGGCTTGCAAAGGTGATCAAAGCTACATCCATACACCTCTTCATCAACTCAAGGAGAATCAAGAGAAGATCAAAGCTACATCCAATATCCTCTCCATCAACTCAAGGTGATCCAAGCTCATATCTCAATCCAGCATCCTCCAAGAAAGAGTAGAAGCAAGTAAGGCTAAGAGGGAAGATCAAAGGAGGCTTCAAAGGGGTGTTCAAAGCAAGAGGAGTTCGAGTTACTGTTCACGTGAACAATACTCCGTGAAGAACATCTTCATCCAATCCAAGGTATTCAAGCTCATATCAAAGAGATCATCTTCCAAGATCTGTGAAGAAGGAAGCAAGATCAAGGTAGCATCTATTCACTTCTTCATCCATTCAAAGAGATCAAAAGGAAGATCAAAAGAGGAGGATTGGAAGAACAGTTACTGTTCACATGAACAGTACTCCGTGAAGAACAATCATCCATTCAAGGGTGATTACAAGAAGATTGATTTGCAAGAAGAAGAGATCTCTGCTGATCAACAAAGCATATCGATACAAGGGCCAATTCCTTCTTACTCAATCTCTTATTTTAATTCCTTCACATCTGTTTTACTTTCAATATTGTTAAACATTGAAGTTGTGATTCGTCCCTACCAGGTGGTTAGTAGGAAGGCAATTGGAGGGTGTTCTAATTTGCGGTTGACGTCCCTACCAGGTGGTTAGTAGGAAGGCAATTGGAGGGTGTTCCAATTTGCGGTTGATGTCCCTACCGGTGGTTAGTAGGAAGGCAATCGGGAGTTCTCCGATTTGCGGTGTAGCCGTCCCTTCGGCTTTGTGTGTAGGAAGACAGAAAGAGAGTTTTCTCTGTTCTATGGTTTGGGACGTGTCCCCGGGTCAAGCTGTGAGTCAGCAAGGAAGCCTCACCGGGTTTTGGTGAGGGGTGGACGTAGGTTGCGGGGTTGCAACTGAACCACCTTAAAAACCCCTGTGTTGTGGGTTGTTTATTGTGTGTGATTGATCTATATCTTCTAACCCCATTCGCAGGTTCGTGTGCTTCCACACTTGGTTATATTGCTCACACACATATGCACTTTGAGTGATCAACATAGCATACACACACACACACACGGTTGTTGCAAGCTATTGCATGTTCATCTATGTGTTATGCTTTGTAATTCACTTAAAGAAGTGTGGACGTTTCATAGCTTACAATTCAAGTCTTTTCATTTGAGCCACTCTACTTAATTCCGCTGTGCATTGTGCCTAAGTGATTCATTCACTTAAAAAGAGTGGTTTAAGTTTCTGTTAGCTAAGAGTTTTAAATAGGCCAAAGTTTCTGATATGATCTATTCAACCCCCCCCTTCTAGATCCATTTACACCTCACGGGACCCAACAAATTCTTCCGGATCGGTGGGCAAGGCCCCATACCGACCGTGAATTCCTGCCATGTTGCAGGTGAATGTTTGCCACTTCTTGCTCTTGTTTCTTTTTGTCGCCCTCCTGGACGATCTTCCTGGGAATACCAGCCTGTCGAAGATCGACCGTCGGGGCGGCGCTTCCTCCCGTATAGGGGACTGACGCAACTCCTCCGGGCGGGTCCTCGACTCTACGCTAGGTGCGGGTCCCCCCTGTTCTTCCTGGAAGGTGGAAGCCATTGCCCCCAGCAGTCTCTGGCGGCCGGCGGGGGGTGCTACCCGGGCCTCGAAGGTAATTTCTCATGGCCTGCTCGATCCCTTCCCACTCCTGGTCAGGGAGAATGGCCTGTGGCTGCGTGTGGATGACGGCGGCAGGAGGGGAGTAGGCCGTGAGAGCCGGGCGGGCGGCATTATGCCGGCGCCCTCGGCGACGGCGGGCGGACATTCTCGGACGGCACCGGAATGACAGGCGCCGGCCGGAGAGTTGGGGTCATCATCTCGACCCTGTCATCTTGTTGGACCCTCCTTGGGCGGAGAGTGCTGGGCCCTGCTTGGACGGGTTGCAGTGGGCTAGGTCTCCTTGGGTACCCAGACTTTCTTCAGTTTAGCCGGCCTGTGAGCCGGCGCCGCCTTTGGTGCCACGGCTGGGGTCACGGGCGCTGCCCTCTCTTTTAGCTTCTCCAGTCCCTGGAAAGAGTTGCGGACTGGGACGGTCGAGACGACGCGGTCCGGCGCCGGTTGGGACCTCTGTCCGTCTAGGCAGACTCGGAGGGCTCCAACAGTCATTGACTTCCCGGAGTTGGAGGCGTGGCGCCCTGAGCCGGTGCCGGTGTTGTTCCTCCGGAGCCTCCTTCGATGGGATGTCGACCCTTGGTGGGATGGGCCGGTAGTGTGGTGCACGTGGTGCACGTTGCAGCTGAGCGTCGTTGTGGGGACGCCATTGTTGTCTCCGGCCACAGCTCGGCCGACAGCAGCTTCAATGGCCCCTGGCACGTGAGCATTGATCTGAGATTCCTCGGGCGCCTCCACGTCGAGGATCTTAGCGAAGGCCACTCCCAAGAAGTTGGGGAAGCCCACAGTGGGAGGGGAAGCTCCCGAAAGTGAGGGGCACCGCCAGGGTAGCCGCCTCGGATGTGGTTCTCCACGACTTGAGGGCTGCATACGACAGCCATTGTCGGTTCCATGATGTCGTTTTCTCTTCTCTGTTTTCTGCATTTAAGAAAGTGGCACAATTAGTATAACAAGAAGGGGGCCGCGGGGCCCCTAATTTCGGCAAAGAGATGAAGGGTGGATGCGTCCCACCGGGCGTGCCAGAGTTGTGGACGCACTTTTCGCACTTATTGTTCTCTCGTTAGTTTATTCGTTTTATTGAGTGCGTGGGCGTGCCAGTCACCGGAGTGACAATTTGTTCAGGCTCCGAAGAGCCCATGGTGCGCTCGATCTGACTTCGTCAGACGATTATGTGGTTCGTGTCGGGACCGAATCCCGTCACGCCATAAAGGTCACGACGTCATTTACATCCCCCATATGAGGGAATACCCTTGATTAATTGCCGAAATTAGGGGCCCCCGCGGCCGAAAAAAATAGTACTAATTGCGAGAAA